>JBBMKC010068567.1:0-17392 GCA_037834085.1 Bipalium vagum | reverse complement strand
TCTTTCTGAAAATATAAATTAACAAATAATTATAATTATTATTTATTATTAATAATAATCAATTGATAAATTAATATTACTTGTTTTCTTTCAAAATTCTAAATTGTTCCTCATATATTTTATAGATTTTAATTGCTAAAGGTAACTTTTAATTTAACAAATTTGCACTAATTTAATTTGTTTAAGTTAACAATATTAAAGGGTTTCGTTGGATTTCTAATGGGGTTAAATTGTTATCTGAAATATTATTTATTATTAATTATTAAATATATTATTTATTAAATGTGAAAATTATGTATTATTACAATTTCTTGTAATCTATTCTCCATTTTGAAATATGGAATTGATTATTTTTACTTAATTCTCTTATCGAAAATCTCTTTTTTAAAAAAATATACTTTCTCTAAAAGTAAGGAAATGAAATTAATATTTTCCATAAAATATATAAAATTTTCCATATTTTTCAAATAAAAAATATTGTAATTTTTCTCAGAGGCTTTCCATGAGAATTAATGAGTTTTCAAATATTCGATAATTTATAAATATTTTTTTATTAGTTAAAATGATAGTAAATCTTAAATCTGACTTTTATTATATCTTAAAACTCAAAACACGTTACCAAGAAATATATATTCCGTAGAAATTATTCAGAGATAATATATATTTTATTATTTTTTTAACATAAATATAATTTTGGCTTTTCCAATTTCCATTGAGGACTGTTTCAGCTTAAATGGAAATAAATTTAAATTTTTTAAACCATTCCTAAATCTAACTGGAAAATGTTGATTTTGAAAAATATAATTTCCATCAGATGTTTTAAATTAGTTGGACTATATGAAAATAGTTCGAATTTTTTGAGGACGATATTTTATTTATTTTTTTTCTTATATATAAATTTTAAATTAAAACTAATTCTTATTTGATAATTCTGCTGATAGTTGATTTTATCGTTGAAAGTTAATAAATCTATTGGGTCAAGGAATAAGTATTTTCGTATTTTGGTAATGTATTTAAATCGACACAACAAAAGGTTTTTGAATTGCAATCATATGATTGGTGTGCGTAAGACATTCCATCCAAGCATCTGTATCTTTTCCTGAGTTAATCGAGAATATGTTGTCTCGCATTCTGTTTATTAAAATATACGTGATATTTTGACTCAGTCTTTCTAATTTTTGAGAATATAGTTCCGTATTTATAATATTTTTTTATTCTTTAACAGTTCCCAATATCCCTTGGATATTCCTTCAAACAGATAATAACATCATTTGATGGTGTGGACTATATTTTACACTAGGAAAATGTGCATGGTTATAATTTAACCATTGTTTATCTCTTATGTTGTTGACGTAGGAAATCCATTTATGATATCCGGATATCAATCGATCAAAAAACGGATTAGTTTCTAATCTGGAGAGTAGTTAATTCTATTCTCGCTCGTCAATTTGTACAGGATCCAAGCACTCAGTTAAATAAACAATAATAAATCCATAAATAAATTCAAATAATAGTATATTACTCGTATATTAATTAACCAAACTTACAAATATGATATTAAAATAAGTAATTAATAGGGCAACCAAAATATGCAAAAAAAAATCGAAAAAGTGCAAATTTTTTTAAGAATAATACAAAAAAATGCAAATCATTCTAAAATGATGTCATTTGTAAAAATATTGCAAAAATTTCACAACCTGTTTAGGAACAATTTTTATTAAAAATTATATATTGATTACAAAACTTTATTCAACCGTACAGGTTTCGGCATTATTCAATCCGTTAAAATAAGAAATAAAATAAACCCCAATATTTTCTGGTTTAATTTGAAATTGAAGTACATTTCATGATATCGCTTGGAAATATATTTTAATTTTCGTATGTCATAATTTTTTGGAACTCAAATTTTTCTTATCTTGATTAAGATATATAATTAAGATATTCCTTTAAATTTATTGGGTCTTTATCAAAATTCATTTTCTTTATGATGGTCCAATTAAATACTATCCCCTTATCGTAATCCTCTAAGAAATCAATAAATTCTATGAGAATTCCGTGTGAATCTTTAATGGCTATAAGCTCACCATGTAAAGATTCATGAAAACAGGTAAATTTTCTTATATGATATATTATATCTGCAAAAACCAAGGAATTTGTTAGTATTATTTAAACAAAATTACTTTTTTTTTTAATTTTCATTTTTTGCACTAAGTAGTGCAAAAATTGCAAAAAATGCATTTGGTTGCCCTAGTAATTAATTAATCCTTAAGTTGATCGGATATTTGCAAAATTAACATACTTGTTTTAATATCTCGAAAAATTAAATATTGATTCTGATTTTTTATATAATTTCCTAAATGTTAACTTATCAAAAAAATTTTGAAATATTATTTTAAATCAAGAGCGAAAAGAGATCCAGATATTCGATCTGTAGTTTCTCAAGATAGTGGAGTAGCGACAACGTTTGAGTCCCAATGGCAAACTAGACCTCCATACTCTCAACCACTCCATAATCCCAATCCATATATCACACCCAACTGGTTTCCAGCTTCTCGTCAATACAAGCATCATCATCATCATGATCATCACCATTTTAGAGCTCGTCGGCGTAACAGAAGTGAAGATCAATCTATTTATTCTCTTGAAGAATGTACTTCTAATAATGGTTAATTATTTTTGTTTAACTTTATTATTATTAACTTTCATATTTTAAATGTAATCAATGAAATTGTTATCAATCATTGTTTCAATTTATAAGAGAATATTATTACATAATATTGATATTTGTAACAATTATTTTGTAATATTTAAATCCAATAACCTATAAATCATTTTTTATCTAATAATCTTATTAGCTTAATATTTTATATTAGTGCTATGGTTACGTCACTTAACCTATGTTATATATTGTTTTTATGTCAATAGTTTTTCAAAAGAAGGTATTGATTATCTAAATAATTATTGCATGCGATTAAAATGTCATATTGATCATCAAAGATATTTTTTGTGAAGGAGAACAGACTAATACAATTTAAACTTTATATAATCATTTTAAGCACCTTCATGCATTTCGTTATTATTAGGAAATGTATATATTAATATGTTTATATTATTTGAAGCCAAAACAACATTGAAGTTAAATGATATAATTGAAATTATTATTATTATTATTATTCAGTTTTTATTATTTATATTAGTGAGAAAGTTCTGAGAAATTTATTATAATTATAATATTTGTAAATATATTTTACAAAGTTTAATTCAATCAAGCTTTATCGTAATTCAGCATAATAATCCATTTTAACCTGGATCAATTATTCTAATTGTCATTGAAAAATATTTAATACCATCGTGACAATTAACTTCACTTTTTTCGGTGCCTTAGATTCTTTTTTATTTATTAAACTTCACAAATGTATATTTAGCGACCTTACAATTTAGTTTCCATTGAAAATGTAATGACAACAAACTTCTTTCTTTGAAAACCATTTATAGAAAATTTTTTTTAAGTGTTCAGAAGAAAACGATCATTGAAAATCAGAATCATAACATTTCCTCAAATAAAATAAATATAATACAAACGCGGAATTTTTTTGTCAACCAGAAATACCAGAAATATTTGTAATTGTTATAAAAATAAGTATAATATTCTCGAATATGAATTTTACTGGTAGATTTGCAAATTGTCTTCATTATTGAAAAACACTTCAAAAAAAATTTTTAATTTAAAAAAATATGCAACTCTCCAATTTCATTTTAAAAAAATTTTTATCGCTATTTTCAAAATTATAGATAGAATTTACTTATTATTATTATTATTATTATTATTATTATTATTATTATTATTATTATTATTATTATGAATCAATTAATATTAATGAAGAAATTTCTGTAGTTTTGAGAGATCTCAGTTACATTTTTGAATATTTAAATCAATTTTTTTATTCTTAATAATAATGTACATAAAATAAGGCAGCATAATAACGAGTGCATATGTGTTATCGATTTTTTAGAATTAACATTTTAATATTTATATTTACGATTAAGTCTAATTTTAATTTGAATAATTAACAAAAATAACGTAAGATGAATACATAATTTTCAAAATTATATTTAATATTTAATAATATATAAGAAGTGAAATATTTTCTCTTCTAAGATATTTATATATAAAACAAATTTTCAAAAATTTTAAATTTTGAAACTAAATATTTTCGAGTACTTTTATTATTGATTATTTATTTTAAAAGAATTTACACAAATATTAAAAATGAAATGGATCTCGAATTTATATTATTATTATTATTAATATTATGTATATAATATTATATTTATATATAATACTTAAAAATATATTAATTATATTTAGAAGATAAATGTTTGATATTATATAATTATTATAAATTAATTAAATTAAACAGAAAATTTAAAATTATCACCACTTTAATTATTCTTTATTTTCCCTCATTAATCTTATTTTTCTCAGAGTGATAAAATTTATTTGTTTGTTTAAATTAAATTCTGATATTGAGAATAAAATTGAATTTCCAAATACTTTTATCTGTTCTTCATAACCATAATTAATAAATGGTTATGATCAAAAGGAATTATCAATAGAGTTTCTAAATAATTTATTAAAACATAAGTGTAAAAAACAATACGATAAATGAAATTAAATTCTGATAATTTCCAGACCGATTTTAATGAATCTATTCCTATTATTATCAATTATTCTTTCATAGTACTTAACTTTGTGTTTGACTTTTGTTTTAATACTAATTCTAAGTAACATTGAAAGTTTTAATTCTTGTTAACGTACTTTTTGATAATCTGTAGTAAAGTAGAGTTAGAAAATTCATTGTCAGTGTTGGTCATGTGAGACTGAATAATGATGATGACCTTACCACCTCGTTTTCTTTATTAATAATCATTTCGACCGTCAAAGAATGAATAATTTTTAGTAAACTTTGAAATGATAAGATCGGGAGCTCCAGGTTATTGACTTTTAGTATATATAAAATTGCATAATATCAAAACTCTAAGGGTTTTTTTAAAAAATTTGCCTTCTTACAATAAAAACAGATGAAATTAGCTGCATATATTAAAGGAAATTCAAATATAACTTTGAGAGAAAAAACACTTTACGCCTTAAATTTTTTTATCATTGAAAACGCGAAATTTATTGATATTATGTAAAAAAAACTTTCCTTTTATCTCAGTTAAATTGTTTGAGAAAGAAGATTACAAAAACAAATAAGGTAATGGAGTTGATCTCACACGTAAATCATAAATTATTTCGTGAAAAATATTTTGTAAAAGAATAGAAAAAATAAAAATAATAATCAATATTTCTTGATATATTTTTAATATTATATTTTTTTTAATTTCTGAGTATTCATTTCAGTACCTTCGATAACAAGAAAAGGAAAAAGTCAGGCATCCGATGCTTCCAGTATTTTTGACTCAGGTGTTAGTTCTACGTATGAACAGATCTCACATCCATGGATGGTATCTAGTGACAGGTATTTCTTAACATTTTTGAGCATATATATTTCTCTTTTTTATACAGGGTAAGCAATTGGGTTAATAACCATCCGGGTATTGTTAATACGCCAGTAGAACTGACGGGAAATATGAAGCGTAGTTGCTCAGCACAAACACCGGGATATAAGGAAACTATAAATGAGGGAATTGAATCCGGTCCTCCAGGTGAAGTTTGGATAGATACATTTTGTATGGATAGTAGTTATAATGGATCTGTAAATCAAGAATCAAGTAAAATAAAAGGTATTAATAAAGGAAAAGGAGAATCCAACATAGTTGTTGGATATTATTTCTGTGGGGATCCTGTACCTTATCGAACTCAAGTGCCATGCGCAGAAACAGGCTTTACCCTTGGTCAATTCAAGATGCTTCTGCCTAGACGTGGACAGTATCGATATTTTTTCAAACGTCATTGTGATGAATTTGAAGGTGGTGGAGCCGTACAGGAAGAATATACGCGAAATGAAGATATCCTACCATTATGGGAAGGCAAAATTGTGGCCAAAGTAGAAAAAATGGAACCATTATTATAGATTATGAAACAATCTTTGGGTTGCCTTTTTCGATTCATTAGTTCGTTAAACTTCTGCCTTTCGTGAGTTGTTGCGAATGTGCCCAGCTCGTTTTTAGATGTCTGTACAAATTGAGTTGTATATTTCGTTGAATAAGATTTTTCTTGTCTTAGTTGTTTTAGTTTTTTTAAATGGTAACGATCAATTTTGGATTAGTATCGATTTATTACTTTTTATAAGTACTTTTTTAAAAAAAAAGGGTCATTAACGGTTAATTTTCAATTCTAAGATTATATTCAATTATTTATCAGCCAAGGACTGATTGTGAATGTCAAAATGTTATTTACATGAAGCTGTATTGTTTATAACGGTAACTATCAATAAATTAAAACAAAATATTGATTGAAAAATCAACAACATTACAACCAAAGAAAATGTGAGACAGAGGATTACTTAACCACGACTTTTAAAATAATTCTTGTTGAATAATAGTTTGATAAAATATTAAAATATATTTTAAAAATCTTTTAGAAATCGGTGAAATTTATATTATAAAATAATAATAATGATTTTTACTATTTTGAATATTGATTATTTTCTGGGGAATATTGTTTAAGACATAAATTAACGTTTAAGATTTAACTAATAATAAGACTCAAATAATTTAGCTAATTAATTCTTAATATATTCTTTTTCAATCCGTAATTGCTTAATACAAAAAATCCCCATCGAGATCTCTTTATTTATTACCTGAACAAACCAATATTTTCTTTAAAATGAAAAATTTGATCTTTGTCGGTAATAATTGTAAAATTGCATTCTATAATTGAGTTCCTCTCTACATTTTTCTTAATTATTAATTGCAATTCAAATCAAGACTTTAATTATTATAAAAAATCTATTTTTTTTCATTGCTAACTTTGAAAATTGAAATTAAGTGAATTTCCAACGTGGATTATTTATTTTTTTATGTAACAAGAGAAATAAAAAAAATGCGAAAAATGAACTTTTAATTTTCAATTTTTTCGATTTTTTAATTAATAAGATATTTTTATTTAACTAATTGTTAATTAATTGATTTTTCAGAGATAAACTATTTTTTGTAATAATAGTTCCTAAGTTTCGATAGTCTAAAAAAGGAATTTTAATTTTTTTATTATACAATAGAAAAATTAAAAACTTTAGCTGAAGACTCAATTTTAAAAATTAATTATTAAATTTAAACTATAATTTTCTTAATTTTTGTAGAATTCATACACTGTTAAGTTTTTATTTATAAACTTGATTTGTATCACAAAGATTTTCTTTATTTAATTATAGTAAAAGTAACTATGGTTTTTTTTATTTTTTCATAAGATCACTATTTAAAATCATTAAACTTTTTATTATAATAAATATATTTTGCTATAATTAATTAATTATTACAATATAGCAAGCACGTTAAAACACCAATCTATTTCTTCATCACACATTATCCTATATTGATAATAAAATTTTAAAAATATCAATAACAGAAAATTGAATTTTCCCCTGTACTGAATCAAGTGAGATATTTTAATGGACTCACACCTCAAAAAATTCAATAAAAATATTTGAAATTTCAATTTTCTATAGTTTCACGATTGTCAATTGATTTGCCAAATGAAAATATTGACTATTCCCTATATAAAGATTGGTAACACAAATTAAGATAATAAGGGGATAAAAACAAATTAAATTGTTAAAGGTGAAAAATTAAGATCTGGGTATTTAAGGATAGGATTTATGGGAAACGAAATTTTCAAAATATACGCTACTTAAAGTTTACTGACGCAAACAATATCGGTATATAGAAGCATTTTTATCTGACTTTTGGAATATTAAAATGATTTTTTAATGTATAGAATTTTAGAAAAAAATCAGGTGCTTAATAAAATCTGAAGAATGACTGAATTTAATAATTTAATAGTAATAATGACAGGATGAAGAATCGGTTATTTCGTCAAATGAAAATGTCATCATGAGAAGATCTGAGTATGAACAAAATGCCAGTGAAACTCAGTAAAAATGATTAATAATGGTTGATTAACATATTTTCTAATTTACCATTTACTTAATGTTGTCAGTGATTGCGCATATCATATAATTAAATATACCCCTTTTCCTCAATTCAATTTTTAAATTAACTTTAAGTTTCTATCTTTATATTGTAATGCTATCAGAACTAAATGAATCTAAAAATTTTACATTCAGTTAAATAGGGTTTTAATTATGATTGAGTTAATTAATCATATGAGATAAATAAAAGCATGTTAGCAATTCGGACAAAGAAAACCCAAGAAAAAATACATTAAAACCATAATCTGTAATTAGAATTAAATCAAAGTTTAAACTGTTTTCTTAATTGTAAAAAATAATTTCAAAAGGATTAAATTAAAACATCAAACATGCAAATTTTATAACTACCCAAACATTGAACTGTAGTCAAGAGGTGATCACATGAAATATATGTTTAAAGTTAACAAACACCCAGAGTTTTGATTTTTAAAGAGAAAATCTTAAAATCAAGTTACTATAACACTAATTTAAATAGAAAATATTAATTTTCAAAAAAATATCTTCCATTACACCATTCAATTTACGAAACATAAATTAATTTTCTAAATAGTTTTGTTTTATCGCATTAACATTTAGTAACTATAGCTAGCAACAACAAAGACCAAAAATCAGAAAATATTTGATTTTTCATAATTAGAAAATTTTTATATGGATAAATATAATTTAATTAAACAGCTTGGAGATGGAACTTATGGATCTGTTATTTTAGCAAATGTAGTTGGAACAAATGAGAAAGTTGCTATAAAGAAGTAAATAAATTCTTAAAAAACAACAAATCCAATTATTGATTTTAGAATGAAGAAAAAGTTTTTTTCCTGGGATGAGTGCTTGAATCTTCGTGAAGTTAAAGTGAGTGTTGACAATTTTTTCTCTGCATGATGAAACAAAATAACGTTTACAAAAATTGTTCAGTCCCTAAGGTTATTAAAACATCCGAATATTATACGGCTGAAAGAGGTTATTCGAGAGCGCGACTGTCTCTATCTGATTTTTGAATATATGAACCAGAATTTGTATGAGTTAATTAAGAGCAGGTGAGTATATCTTGATTTTATCAAATTGACCTTCTCTCAATAAAAGAAACAAACCATTTCCCGAAGAGTCAATCAGGAATATCATCTGGCAAGTTCTAGAGGGACTGACATACATTCACAAAGAAGGTAATCCTTTTACTGACTTTTAAACAGAAACTTATGTTTAATTTTATTTCATTTCTAATTTTAAATGGAATAAGTCAAAGGGAGAATGCTCTTTTAACCTGGTGTTTGTCTGAGAGGAATAGTGTTCTTTTACTAAACATTGTTGATAGTTTTAAGTATTTCTTTTTCCATCATTATTAAATTTATTATTAAAATGGACTGAAATTATCAAAAATCAATATTAAAATACTTGTCAATAAAAATGAAAAATTTCTTTAAGTATTGTAATAAAAATAAAAGTGAAAAGGGTATCTACTATGCCTAAACAAAATATCTCATTTTTTAAACTATATAAAAAAATTAAGAATTTTATCATTATAATAATTATATTTTTTTTACCTTTAAATTCAACAATTTCTGACATAGTGATCGCTGCCTATATATTTTCCTGTCCATTTGGTCAATTGTGGAGCGTGACATAAGCAAATCATCTTTATTAGTCTTAGGTTAAATCTTTGCAGAGAAAACATTCTCTCTTAAGCTGTGATTTATCTGAGAGAAAAGTGGGCTTTACTGATCATTGTGACAGTTTTTAATTTATATCTTAGGTCATCATTATTAAATTTATTATATAAATTTATTTAAATTATCAAAAATCGATTTTAAAATAAACTGATCGATGAAAATGACGTTTCGTTAAAAATGGTAATAAAAACTAAAAACCGTAAAAATGCTTTTTCTATGAAGAGAGTCTATTTGAAGGAAATTCATAGTTTTTTACAATTTTATTAAAATTCAGAAAAATTTGAGTATTACTAATGTTATTATTATTATTATTATTATTATTATTATTGATAGTATTTATCATTAATTCAGTAATTTCTCAAACAATGATAATATCTTTATTTTCAATGTTTTTTGGTCAGTTGTGAATTTTAGAGCGTATCGAAACTCATCGATCTTTCAATTTTATTCAAAATTTTTAGAACATAGATTTCAATGATTTTTGTTAGAAAACAATTAAAAAGATTCTTGAAATGTTTTCCACTCTAGTGTCAGTTATTTTATTGCAAAATCTTTTGGTTCCCTTGAAGTCGTTAGTCACATTTTTTGCAATTGTCAGATTTACTTTAAGATAATTTCTGTACTGAAATTTTCTTAGCCTTTTCACTGGTAAAGTGAATTCATTCAACTTTGAATTCAAATCTTATTAATTTGCTAATCTTCCTATTAATGAACATTTTTCTTATTTTTTTTATTAATGACTTTTTTCTTCACATTCTGACCATATTTTCATTGATATTGAACTCACACACGACTGTACGATTACTATTGGTTTTTATAAACTTTACAATATTCAGTTTATTTTCATACTATATGGGTGTATAGTCTTATAATTTTTTAGTCACATTTTAAGTTAATAATTGAAATATACAAAAAACATCAAAAATTGTTTAAAAAATTGTATATAAATGAAATATACAGTTATTATTATAATAAGAATTACTGAATTATATTAAGGAATTGGTTTTGTTAAAGAGTGGTGTTTATTATAATATAAACTTAATTTTTAAAAAAATTTTTATAAAATTTTCATAAAAATAAAAATCATTTTTTGAATTTTTAAACTATTTTTTGAAAAGTAAATTGTCGTTGTCCTCTCAAAATAAAAATTAACTTGCTAAAGCCTATTACTATAAAGGTCTAAAAACTGAAATAAGAAAAATTGTTCATAATTTTAACCTTTTATTTATTCTCGATTTTTTCCAATATCTTTAAAATATGATAACCTTTAATCATCTGGTAATATGAACTCATTGTGATTTTGGATCCCGTTTTTGAATTATACCCATTTTTTTACAGTCACTGAAAGTTTTAATGATTTTTGTGTTCAAATTTACTTAAAATATGAATTTAGTGTTTATAATATATTTTTTAAGTAATTTGTTAGTTGAGGTAAATGCTTGATTTAGGGTTTTTTCACCGTGACATGAAACCCGAAAACCTTATGTGCAATGGAACGGAATGTGTAAAAATTGCAGATTTTGGTTTGGCTAGGGAAATTCGATCCCTTCCACCTTATACAGATTATGTGTCAACAAGATGGTTTGTAAATATTATCCTCCTTCAATTGCTTGCATGGAATCGGTGTTGCATTTCATTCATAATTAAAAGCACTTAATGATTTTATGAAGCCTATAAGGTTTGGATATTAGTTTTCTTAGGTCTCTTGACATCTTCGTTAAAGCTGATTAGGATCTTAGTGAAAAGTTACATATCACTTATATTGAAAAAACATTTTTATGGTCTATTATATGTGTAGGACGTTATCTGATTTCAAAGATTTTGATTTTAAAATTTAGTTTTTGTTAAATTTAACCTAATTAATTCGTTGCTATTAACAGAACCACTAACAAAATTTTCGTTTTTATGTTACCTTGATAACTAAAAAATGAATAATAAATTCAATATAGAATATAAATTTAAAATATAAAAAAAATTTATAATTATAAAATATAATAAATTCAAATATAATAAATTAAAAATAGTTCAATGATAATTAAGATACAAATAAACATTACTTGTTAATATTACACATCATTTTGATAAATAATATTCATAATAAAAAATAATAAATTGAAATTAACATTTTAAATAAGTTAAAACCTTTTAAAAATAAATACAAACTATAATAAATTAACATTATTTTCATTAATATAATATTAATTTAATATTTTTTAATAAATTATTATAAAACTTAAATCTATTTAAAATATAATAAACATATACTTAAATCATAAGTAAAAATTGTGCTTTATTTTTGATGAATTCAATTAATATCGAAAACAGTGATAACCTATCAATGTCAACCCCATCATTAACAAATATAAAATATTGATTTTATTTAGCATATTCGAAAAATTTTACTTAATTAATAAAATTGTCATAATTTTACATTTAAGAAACTTTAATTTTTTAACTGGATTCTGTTGTAATATTAATTTCTATTATTTTTATAATTTAACAATTGTCTAATTTTCAATAAATAAATAGTGAAATTATTAGGATATAATGTTTTAAAAATTAAAGGCCTAACAAGATTTTTCCCACTTGTGAAAATTATCAAAAATTAAATACAAAATCAATTAAAAAATGCCCATTATTAAATTTATTATTAGCTGTTAAGCTTCCTTAATAACTAATTTTTATTCTTACAAATTTATTTACTTCATCATCACCATCATTACAAAAACACTATCACCACTCAAATAAACTTTCACTTATATTGTCAGGCTACTTTCATCGTGACCTAAAACCGGAGAATATTCTATGTAATATGGCTACTCAAATAAAGCTAGCTGATTTTGGTTTGGCCCGGCTAACTAGATCTGCACCACCATTTACTGATTACGTTGCTACTCGCTGGTGCTTTTTATTAGTTTTTCAATGTGCACTGCTTGTTATCGGCGTTTCGGTGTTGGTTTAATTTGAATTAAATTCGTTTGTTTAGGTATCGTGCACCAGAAGTATTGTTACGATCAGTAAATTATAATTCACCAATAGATATTTTTGCGGTTGGCTGTATCATGGCAGAGCTGTACACGTTCCGACCGTTGTTTCCGGGCAGCTCGGAAATAGACATGATCTACAAGATCTGCTGTGTTTTGGGCACTCCTAACAAGGTAGTTTCTTATTCAACTAATTAGCCAGGAGCATTTTGTGTGAAACTATATGAACTAAAACTGGGTTTCGATATTCTTATAAAAGTCAATGATATCTAATATAATAATAATAATATCGATTTTTAGAAAATATTATGAAAAAATTCATCGAATAACTTATTTTTATTAATGTACTCTCCAGTACGATTTAATTTAGTAGGATTACAATTGAAACTGCTCAGGAATATTTATTGCACTAAATAATATCTATTTCTCTTTATAAACCAAGACATTTCTAAGCAGTGTTTGAAGGTAACTTATTTCAACAGACGCAATTTTTATATTAAATGGCTCTAATGATTTAATGTGAGGAGAAAGAGCTCAAATCGCCTGGCAATGTTTCATTGAGAGAGGACGGGCCGCTATCGACTTTGTTTAAAGTCAATTTTGACTTGATTGATCGAGTGGTTATTTTAATTAAAATCTTTTGATGGCGACAATAGACGACATTCACATTCACCATTGTCACTATACAATGTTATATTCTATTGTCTTTGGGATGATTATTTTTATAATTATTCGACATATTTCAAATGGAATTCTCATTTTTGGATTCGGGAAATTCTGTAAGAATCTTCTTTAAATTATTTAAATTGATAAAATTGCATTACATATATTTATACAAATAAATCGATTATTTTAGGGAAAATATTAATTGTCAACTTGAAGTCGCCACTTTGTTATATTTAGCGGTTTGAGTAAAAAAATTTTAAAATTATAAGATGTACAATGTGAGAAGATTTTAACAAATTATATCGTTTTTAAGATCACCGGACTTCCAAACTCACTGTGATAATCAATTTTAAATATTTAAATAATATTAAGAAATTATTGAAAATTTAATTTTTACTTAAAATATTTCTAAATTCTTTTAATTTACGTCATTAACATTTCTGTGAAGATTCATCTTGACTTTTATGTGTATTATTTAAATAAAATTATTGAAATACTTAAAATCTTATCTCTATAATAACATCAGTGGGATTTTTCTAGTCCATAAGGCTATTATATATTTATTTCTGTCAGAAATCAGAATATTCAAATTATTCTTAATTATTAAATCATGTTAATTATATATTATTATTTATTATTCAAAAATTATTTAATCTTGTATTATAATAATATGATATACGAGAGTGGATTGATAAGTAACCTATCTTCACAAAAAAGATTGAGAAGTACAATCAACCAATTTAATAATAAAAAAACTTTTTATTATTCATTCATTAGGTTTTTTTGTTTAAAGCTTTTGAAATGAACAACTTTTTAATTCTGTGAAAAGAACAAAGATTAAATGAATTGCAGTGCAATTCGCTTCAACATCCAACGGATGTCGCTGCATTATTTCATTTTGTTTCTAGATTTCAAAAAATGACTTGGAATAAAGAAGTTTCTGTCAAATAATGACGTTATAAGTCAACCAAATAAGTATTTGGAAGCTTATGATAAAAGCTACTTTTTTAATGGTATCATAAATCTCGAAAATCGTTGGAAAAAGTGCATGAACGTCGTTAGAGTTTATAAACGGAGATTAAGTTGAAAAATAAAAATAAATCTTTTTAAAATAATATTTTCTCCTTACTTAGTAAGTTTACTTGTCAATTCAATCTCGCATTACTATACGTTATATCAAAAGATAACATTTAAAATAAAATATAAAATAATATAATAAAAAAATATAATTAATTTTTAAATAGTTACTGTACTTTTTAATTTAAATTATATTTGAAATTTTATAATATTACTAAAAATTTTCACTATAATTTAAAATATGATTTAAAATTAAAAAATGTCATCTTACAATTACACTATGTAATTAACAAAATTACTCGTTCAAATTTATTTAATTGAAGATAGAATTATAAACAATTTACATTGTTCTTGCGTATTGATATACCAGAGAGATAGAGAAGTTCGTCCAAAGGAACAGGAAATATACTATTGATTAAATAATGTTTGTTAAGTAACAAATGTTTTAAGTTTTGTATGAAATGGACGACTTACATATAAGTATAATGCAGTAATTATTTCTTTATTATGACTTAAGTGGTTTAATTTCAAGCATATTTTATTGATTTCACACAAAAACGTAAAATAAATTTTCATCAATTTATAATATTCTCGAGTATTTTTGATATATATATATAATATAATATTTATATTGATAATATTTTTCTGGTTATTATTAGTGATATCATTATTAGATTATTCAGAAAGTTTTTCACGTTTTTGTTTATAAAGTTTTTAGTTTTATAAATTAACATTGTAAATAATTCAAAACACTTCTTTAAAGATTATTTTATATTACAATAAATTTAAAAGCCTACATGTTGCTCTCTTTTGAATATTAATGTGTTTTGCTTTTAAATTAAGGTTTGACTACCTTTTTTCCCATTTTAATGTAGGATGTCGTGTCACGATTTGCGCCAAATTTATTTTTATGAGTTTCGAATCGGTAAAAAAGCAGCTGAAACTGCTCGAAAAGTTTGTGAAGTTTTTGGCCATGGTACTTTAAATCCGTTAGCCGAACGACGTTGGTAACAGAAGTTCCTTAATGAAGATTTAACACTTAAAGATGCTGAACAAATTTGTCGTCAATTCAAATTTGATGACTAGAATTTAAAGCTTTAGTGAAAGAGGATACCCGAACAACAATAAGAAAACGTCACAAAAGTCTAGATGCCAGTATTGAAACCGACTATAATAATTCATAAGCAAATAGGTAAGACAAAGAAGATGGACATGTGGGTGCCATATGAGCTAACCATAAAAAAAAACAAAATGAATGACTAAGAGATATGCTCAGGACTCACTGTTGAGTTATAAAACGAGTGATTTCTTTATCATCTGATTTCTTGCGTTGAAAAATGATTACTATATAACAATATTAAACGTTCAGTACAGTGGTTAGACGTATGTGAATGTTCAAGTCCTTCCCGAAACCGAGTCTATGCCAAAAAGGGATAATATTTACGGTATGGTGGTGTTCAAAAGGAGTAATTCATTACGATTACCTGGAAAATGGAGAAATGAAAACAGTCGAGAAATATTGCCTAGAAAAATATATTATCAAAGAAAAATAAAAATGTACCCAGCATTTATCAGTAGAAAAGGTCCATTTCTTTTGGCATGCTAATGCAGTCCGCACATAGCAAAGCAAATCATGGATAAGCCGAAAAGCCTGAATTATGAAATTCTGATTCATCCACCATATTCACTCGATCTCGCGTAAACTGGTTTCAATTTATTCGAACATTTACAAAATTATTTGAATGGAAAAAGATATCAGAACGAAGACGTGCTGAAAATAGAATTTGAACACTTCATTGCCTCCAGGTCTACCGAATTCTATCGCTTAGGAATGGAAAATCTACCAATTCCTTGGCAAAATTGTGTAAACGCTAATGGTTTTTATTTTACCTGAATGAGTGTACAAAAAGGTGCAAAACTTTCTAAACAACCCAATATAACTATTGATATTATTAGAAATGCTAATATTATTAATATTGATGTTATTTTTAATGTTATCTTTGTTGATTTTGATGATTATAATTAAGAATATCTATAAATATTATACTTCGGCTTTGTTTATTTTTAATAAAATAATCAATATTCCGAATTTTCGACTTAAAATTAATAAATGTTTTAATTATTATTTTTGAATACTTTTTAGAATGATTGGCCAGAAGGTCATAAGTTAGCAGGGAGTATGAATTTCAAATTTCCTTTTGTTACGGCCACAGACTTAAGTGTCCTAATTCCATCTGGAAGCAAAGATGCCATAAAACTGATGTTAGACATGATCTCATGGAATCCCAAAAACCGACCGACTTCTAAAGATGCACTGCGTTACGATTATTTCAGAGCTAACAGTCAAAAGACTTTACCAGCCCCAATGAAACGGCCTTTGATGAATGTTCAAAACACGCCGGCTGTGACCACAGAAATTCCTCCCATTACCAATATGATGGCAGTAATACCAAATAAACCTAAAACAGTACTGATTTTAGTTTTGAGTTTTGGATCAGATCCTTTTTCAGGATCCTATTCTTGAAAAATCAGATCGTCGAAAATGGGGCCCCATGGAATTTTCCGATGATTGGGATTTTGACATTAGCATTTCCAAGAATTATTTCAATAAACCAAACAAAAATGAACCAAATCCAACAGAAGTGAGTCGAATCCATTTATCTTAGTTTTATCGATAATTATCCCAAAAAATTCAATTTCAAAACTGATAAAACATGAAGAAAGTGTGATGCTGATAAATAAAAGATTTAATATATTTTTTCTCTTTCATCACCCAATAATAATAATAATAATAATAATAATAATAATAATAATAATAATAATAATAATAATAATAATAATAATAATA
>JBBMKC010068468.1:0-17392 GCA_037834085.1 Bipalium vagum | reverse complement strand
TAAAAATAGAAATCCTTAAGTTACAAAAGTAGAAAAAAAGGAAAGAAAAATATAAAAAAATTTAAAAAAGGAAAAAAGAATACTTACAAAAAGTAAAATAGGAAAAAATTTAAGTTTAAAAATAGAGATCATATATGTCTATAAAGTATATAAAGTCAACATATATTTTACCAATTTGAACAAAATACAAAAAAATTAAGAATCTTTACTTTGAAATTATAACGAAAACGGATATACATAATCAACCAAATTGCATTCTAACAAAATCATCACCAGATCACGCTTCGAACACGAATAAATTTCGCTATAAATACCAGTATCTTGGATAAAGAAATTCAAAAACAAACAACAACAAAATGAAAACAACAGATAAAGAAAGTTTGCAAATTCAAAGTTTCAGTAAACAACGGATCTTACGAACACGAACAAAAGTAAATATTATTATCATTATTATTATTTATTGATTTATTTATTATCTAAATACTCATTATCTTGACAACCTTGTTAAAGTTTGCACGAGATAACTTTAAAAATCAATTTATTTCCTGGTAATCACTAGAAATTAGGATTATTTATTTTCTTTGTGTTCATATTTTCATATTTTTCTCGTTTTGTTCACAGTTTACACAGCAGTTAGGGCTGGTAAATTGCCTTAGGATCTTTCCACAAACTACATGATAGCTGTGAAAGGATATAAGAGTTTCTCATTTAAACTAAATTGTCATCCCCCATTTTCACAAATAAAAATATTTTATAAAGATCGATTTTGTTTTCATTTTGAAGTCTTATTGAATTCCGAAATACACTCCATTAAGCCTTCTGATTTGAAATTATTTTGTTGAGTTTCTACCGAACATTTTCGATATTTTTAATCCCATAAAACCATTTTAGTAGTAACTTAACAAAATTTTATAATTTGTTTTTAAAATATAAAATAATCAACTTAATTAAGTATTTGGTTCATCATCAACAGAAATAAGAATCATAAATCATGTTTGTCGTGAAATAAACCTTATTATCTATTGTACTTTATTTTCAATGAATTCCATTAATTCCGTAAAAAGTGATAACCTAGAAATCTCTAACAATTATAAGTATTGGAAATTTTATTAATTTTCTTTTATCAATATTATATAAATAAATTTTGTTAGTTAAAAATTTTAAACGTCACAGTTTAGTATTGAAAAAACTTAACTAATAAAAATGTACTTCTATAGTATATACATTAGTCAAAAGTAGTTGAAAGGAGTCTTGTCATTAATATCAGTTATAGATTTACTTGAAAGCTTTAATCTACTATGAATATCTCTTCCTTTTCAGTCTAAATACTACACCAACAATTATTGCTTTTTGTAAAAGGTAATAAATTCTGACTTGATTACTTTATTTGAGCTGCTAAGAGCTCTGATCATCATAGTAAAAACTGCCTTTGATTTACATTATGCTATAACAAACAATCTCATTAGCAGTGAGCATAATGAGGTAAATGATAAAATCAGTATTGTAACCACTTAATGAACAGAGATGTAGAATATTTCCCATTGTCTTTGATAATTCGTACAACGTAAGTATAATTAAACACGCTACAGGCTTCCATCATTGAGCGCTGGGGAGATGTTATTAGAAACATTTTTACATTCATTATTCTGATACAGGATTACTTTCCTATCAGAAACAAACTACGTAATTCGCTTAATAATTTTCTGGGTTTTTATCCTCATTATTTGATATTCCAGCTTATTTCAATGAGATAAAAATTAACAAAAGAAGTCATGGGAAAAGATCAAGTAAATTGCAACGATTAAATTTGAGAAAGAATTTGTGGAAATTAATCCATTAGTATAATCTTATGAATTTAGGAGTCATTAAAATTAATTAATTAAGCTTAAAATTAAGACTTTAATTGATGATAATTAATTTTAATATTTTTTATTTCAATTAATATTAATACATATTTTTTGTCTAAAAAAAAAAGAAAATGTTAGAAAAATATTCTTTGATCTATGGAAAAAGACAATAAATAAAATAATGATAAAAATGGTGTTATTTTGTTTTCTGATAATAATTTTGATTATTTTATATAAAAAACCGATGGTAAATTTTGTTTTCAAAAAATCCAACTCCCATAAAACATCGAATCATATTTACAGTATAGGTTAACATGAGCAAAATGACCATAAAAAGAATTAGTTTTCATTTTATTTTAAGAATCTAATATCAAAAGTAATTAAAAGGAAGAAAAACGTTCACTGTTTGATCACTAATTAATAATCACTAAGTAATTATAAATTATAAAATCTAATTTTACAAATAAAAAAAACAATTTTAATTGTTAAATTTTGTTTTCTAACATTTGGTTGCATTAACAGTTTTAAACAATAATTTTAAATAATCATAACATTTCAATTATCACAGCTTTGTTTTACTTTGTGAAATAGTATTATTTCCCGGCGGGTTTTTGAAGCACAATATCAATTATTACGCAACGCAATGTTAAAGGACACAGAGTAAATATTGATCAATTTGGAATTTAGAAATGATATACATGAGTTGATTTCATCTTAAATCTCACCGTTCCACTATGAAAGAACTAATTTCTAAATTTTATTCAGCCACTGTATGCCAGTGGTCACTCCATCTGACAGGTTGGCATTTCAGAGCGCCCGAAAATTCCCTCCTGTCGATCGATGTGATAACGTCAAAGGGTTTACCAATGAAGACTATACAGATGGCTTAAGTTCCTATCGTGACATTGAAACCGAAGGTTATAAGTATATAATACCGAAAGAAGTCGATGGTAATCTAATCTTAAAGATCATGTTGACATGATCCATATCTATTTAGGTGTAGCACCTTTTGCTTACAGAGTCAGACCGAAAGCTTTCGGAGATCGTTTGTCTGTAGATGAGGTGATGGCTTTAGCAATTAATGAAAAATTAATAATTACAAATAAATAAAATTATAATAAAAATTAATAAATAATGAAAAATAATAATAAATAATCGATAATAATAAGTAATTAATGATCATTAATAAAGAATAATAAATAAAATAATAAGATAGTGGATGGTTTTAAATTTCAATAAGTAATTTAATTTACTCTATTACTTAGTTTCGTTTTTTTAGTTGTCAGCTTTATTAATGGAAGACGAACGTGCATTTAGAGAATATTTTACTCTTCCATTATGGGAAAGAAAAAATACATCACAAGGTTGAAATATTAGGTGTATGGATAAGTATTAAATCATGGTTTTAATCATTGTTTAAATAAATCAACAAATAATTAAAACACTCCTGAATTTAAATTTCAGTAATTTATATTGTATATTTATTGAAAAATAAATATTTCACTTTAATTGCTATAGAATATAACAAAAAATTTCGGAATTAGAAATAAGTTAAGAAAATATACACTGATGACATTGTATCAGATATGAATTTCAGCAAGGAAAAGTGTTTTTGCAGCAGCACAATTCAAATTCTCTGTTATAGGAGAGGAGGATATTTCGTATAGTACATATAAATATGGGTATCGCCTATTTAAAGAAGAAATTTTGATAAAAAAATCTACCACGAACCGGTGCTGAACGAATATTGCATCCTGAGAGACTGGAAAGAACTAAATCGCTGCATTTTTTTAAAAAAGAATTTCTTTATCTTCACTATTTCTAACCACTTTATTCCCATCCATACCTATCATTTCGCAACATCTTTCATGGATCTTATTTTTTGATTTCGTAGCTTGCTTGACTTCTCAACTCTCATATTTTTTGTATGATTTTCTGAATGTCTTCTTCCCTAGCTATTTGAGTCCTGCTGAACTACCTTTCTCTATTTATTTTCGGGCCCAACGCTTATTCCGCCGAACTTATGAGTGTTGACTTCTGTACAGATTCTTCTAAAGTATACTCAATTTCGGGTAAAATTTCTGCGTAATCGGTTTTCTTTCTATCCTATAAAGTTGCGTTTATAGACATTCTAATCCTATGAAATTGTCCTTCTAAGATTCCATTTGTATTTTCCACAATCATCACGTATCTCTCCGTTTACAACGCTTTCAAAATACAAGATTCAGTTCATTTGAAAAAAATGAAATAAAAGCAATAAAACTATATTGGTAAAGATGGGTTCAAAGAGAGTCAGTCGAACCATTTGCTATTCCTGTTGCCAAATTAACATCAAATAAACACTTTGCTAACCTTGAGTTTATATTTTATTATATGAAAATTTAGATAAAAAAACGACATTTCATTCTTGACAACCTAATACATTGAAAGAAAAGTAGTATTGCTGTTTTACATTACAAATCAAAAGTTGATAAGTCAATAATATTAAACATCATGAAATAGTAAATTTATTGAAATATTCTTTTTCCTTTTTTATTATTAATTCAAGCCCCCTGTGTCAAACTTATTTTTCAAGTTTTTCCTTGGGTAAAACCATAACTTTTTTGAAATTATTCATTTTTTTGAAACTTGAATTCAAATATATTTTTTACATTAATTGAATGAATAACTCACCTACTCAAAGCTTTTCCATGGAGATCGTTGTTACTAAATAAATGAAATGTCTTTTTTCCAGAGCTAAATATTCAAAACGAATTAGTTATTTTAATAGGAAGATCTTTTTGTATGAATATAACATTATTGTTGCACGAAATAAATGAATGCCGTGATCAAAGTTATCACGAAATGAAAACTTTATTAAAAAGATAATTTTTCAAAAAAAATTTCATTTAAATTTTTTAAAAAATATTTTTAATCAGAAAAAATGTCAATGTTTTTTTATATGGAAAGTGGAATATTTATTTATGATATTATATTAATAACAAATATAAGTGTGGTAAATGTGAAGGCTGTACTAACTTGATTTTAACACATCTTAATTATGTTTGACTGGAAAACAAAAGAACCAGTTAGTAGAAGTTCTGACTGAAAACTTCGTTGGACATTTATAACACTTTTCCTCCATACCACGCCGCTACTTTTGCGCGTTCTTGGATACTATCCACACTAGTTACATGTTATGAAACAATTTCATTGATAAATTATTGCATAATTACTGAAATAAATGGATTCAAATTGTTTTGATAAAATTGATGCAGTTAAAATTTTTTTAGATTTTCACAACAATTCTATTGTCTTTAAACCAACACTTTTTACAATGAAAATTAATTAATCAAAACTCTATGAAATAAACTTTATTAATTCAAGATTTTATCGAATTTATTTATTGAGAGGACCTATGAGACCTCTTATTCATTTATTTCATCTTATTATATCTTTCTAAAAGGCAAGCTTATCTTCATATTAAAACTTATTCACATTTTCATGGTTCAATATAAGATTTTCTAGCTGCATTGAAGACTAGAGAAAACATAGTAGAAAATATATCAGGTAACAAACTAAGTTTTTTCGTTTTTTAATTAAAAACTAAACTAAGACTGAAATTTAATTTAATTTATTAATCATAAAGCATTATTAAACAGTTAATCATCCAGATATTCCCAATCATTTTCTATTATTGTCTCTTATCTATTTAGAAGTTTATTGATCTTGACTTATTGTATTATTGATTTATTGTATTAAAGAAATCTCGATCTTTTGAATGAAAGAAAGAATTTAATTCTTTATACCCTTGGAGCTCTTAAAATTTTTACCCATCAAATGATTCTGTATTACCCGGAACAAATAAAAAAAACAACAAAAAAACAACAAACAAAGAAAAAAAATCGGATGGGGCGATATCGGGACTATATGGAAGATGTTCCATTAGAGTCCAGTTCAATTCCTGAAAAATCTTCAATTTCTTCATTGATTTGTGAGGCTTGGCATTATTTTGGTGAAAATCATTTGTTTTCGGTTTATTAAACTGCTCCAGTTTTTCTTCATAATTTCATGAACTCTTCTTAGCATGTCACAATTAATGGTTTCCCCGGATTTGAGGAACCCCTGATAAATAATTCCACGAGAATCCCACCAAATGTATAAATAAACCTTGTTTCATGTAAAATTTTGTTTTTCAATTTTTTGCGGTCTCTTTTCAAAGACCACGATCTTCATCTGGTTATGTTGTCATGATAGATCCACTTTCATTCTTTTCCTTCGAGTAGTCTTGAACAAATTTCAATTCCATTCAACTTGTTTTTTTTCAGGTAGTTGGTGGAACCCCTTTATCGATTTTACACGTGAATCCTAACGCTTTCAGCCGGTTTCTTATGACTGTATCGCTTATATTTAACTCATCAGCGATTTGTTTAGCATTAATGGATCTGTTTTGTTCAAGAAGGTCCATAATTTGATAATCCTCCAACTCTTTTGGCCTTCCAGACCTCTCTTTGTCTTCCAATAAAAATCGCCACTATTGAATTTTTTGAACCAATTTTGCACTGTTCGCAGTTGCATTGTTCCGTCACCAAGCACTTCGTTAAGTTTAGAGACAGTTTCATTTGTGCTTGTGTTATTTTTCCATTCGTAATAAATAATTGCTCAAATTTGTGATTTGTCAGCGAACTTATGGAACACCTATTCTAGAGGATAATGATTATTAACTCAAATTTTTAAGTAGCAAACTAAAACAAAGAAAATTTAAATCGGTAGATAAATGAGAATTCCAGGGGATAACAAATTAAAAAAACTGAAAAAAAGAAAAAACTTAGTTTGTTACCTGATATTTCCAATAAAGAGACAGAGGTAGAAAAAAATATTAAAATTTGAGAAATTTTCTCTTTTTTACCTTCCCCCTTTAAAACAAAAAGCTATTTAAAAAAATTAAAATTTTAAATAAAATTAATATCATTATTGATTTTGATATTATTATTATTATTATTATTTTATTATTATTATTATTATTATACATGTATAATAATTATTATTTATTATATATTATATTAAATATTTTTGGTTGGAAACAATTCATTAAATATTATTAGTATTTTCGGGACAACCCCAACTTAAATTTATTTTTAAATTCATAATAAAAATATAAATCCACACAGTTAAACATTTTTCTGACAGGTTGATCTGATTATTCGGAATAAATTTATTAATGAACGGTATTCGATTCAAGAACTGTTTAATGCTTCGGACCATCACAATAAAGGATTCATTACAAAGTTTGTTACATTTGCATTTGTGATCGAAGACCTTTCTTGATCATATCATCTTTTAAAATTTCTCCTTAATATTTTTATTTATTATTAGTTTTGAATTTATTAATTTTAAAATATTTTCAAGACAATATTCACATTTATTATTATTAGAGAAGAATTTAATATCATCACTAATAATTTTTTGATAATTCATAAATAAAAATTTACGAATTATATTTTAGCAATTAAATTTTTATGAATATTTTATACAGTGCGACACAAATTAATTGCCACACTTACATTATCTTCTGTCCAAAGATTTCAAAATTTTCAAAATATTTAGACAATGTAGGTATTAGTGTCTTAATGCACATGTAAAAAAATAATTGAAAAATTCTTAATGTAACCAACTATATTAAGCAAAGAATAAAAATATCATGAAAAAACCGACACAAATTAATTGACGCAATTTCCAAAAAATCGATTTTTATTCAAAAAAATGTACCAATACGATTTTAATAGTTTATTGAGCTGCCGTGAACATAAATAGTCTTATAAATTCTATTTGGCATTGAAGTTACCAAATTTTCCAGGATGTATTGATCCATATCTTCACAACAGCCAATAACTGTCGATCACAGCTCATCAATGGGATTGAATTGCTTTCTACCAGCATATACCTTCCGAACCAGCACTCCCATAAGTTTTCTATGGGATTTAGATCCGGTGAGTACGGCAGCTAGTCCATAACTTCAATATTTTTGCCTTTTAGCCATTCCATAGTTGAACGGGATACATGGCACCTGCAATTATCTTGCTGAAAGACAGAGCTGAATCCGCCAAAATCTTTTATAAAAGATAGTAGATTGTCTTTCAGAAATCTCTGATACCCCATTGATTTAGATTGTCGGAAACAGTCGCCAGACTCGACCTGCCATTGAAACAGGCTCAAATCATTATAGATCCTCCGCCCTAGTGTCTTGAAAAATTGCATTTTTTCTTTTCTCAAATCATGCCAATAATATGAATGACATTAAATTAATGACGTCTAAATTAAATTTCTTTTCGTCACTCCAGATGACCTGCTTCCATTCGTCGCCCCATGCTGCTTTAGTCTTCGCCCATTGCAAACTCTTCAATTTGTGTTCAACTTTCAGTGGTGGTTTCACCATCATTTTTTGGTATTTTAAGACTTGGGAATTGTTGATAACACGGCGGATAGTCTCCTAGTCTACGGCTGCCATAGGTTATTCATTTAATAATTAATGCTTAATTAATAGAGAAAAGTTTTAGAATTTGAAAAATGTAGAAGACACTTAGATCTAAATCTAATCTGGCGAATAAGGTGATGTTTAAGCAAATAATAATTAAATTCTTGGATTTTTACGTACATTATCTTAATCAAAATTGACTTTTTTCTACATTAAACCAGGCAAATGTTCGTTTATTACTGCACCCAACTGATCTATTTGTCTTGTTTAAGAGTTACTGTTTATTTCCATTTTCAAGGTAATTATGTCAACAGAATAACTTTGGCGTCTCAAGATAATGTTATCAGCTTTTTTCAGTTCCTTCTTTGCTTTTCTGCTTTGGAAATGAACATCCAGTTTTAATTCACTCCAGACGTTATCGTTTTAATTTAGGATCGCGCTAATAAATCTAAGTTTCTTGCATAATTATGAAGCGAATCAAAAAATCCGTTTTATATATTTTAAAAAAATCCAAGATTTCATAAATTTGCTTTCTAAAGAGGTTTTGTTGAATATTTAAAGAATACAGTACCACTTTTCAAAATACTTTTTCTATATGCAAATAGTTTTTTAAAACAAGAAGATTTCGTTTATCTGAGATGATCAAGGTTTCAGCAATTGAATCTTACAATTTCATGAACTCGTTTAATGATTTCCTTTGTTGAGGCACTTTTAGGACATCCTTGCGTGCATCATCTTCAATACTTGTTTGAAAACTTTTAAACTTCAAAGTCAATTGGCGGACAGTAGTAAATAAAGTAGATCTTTCTTAAACTTTAACTATTACCTGTAAACTTCTGATACAATTAATTCTTCCAGAACAGATGACTGCGATATTCAATTTTTTGTATTAAAAAAAATAAATGATAAATCAAATTCAACATGTACTAAAGAATAACAGTGATTGATTCAAACAAAATTTTTAATGTGGTATATTGAATACTGTTCTATAGGTTTTAGTTTCATTACTCTTCACGTAACTTATATATTACAATTGTTATTGCATATGAAATACCTGATATTTTCTGAACTGAAAAAATTGTATCATTTTAAATAAATAAATAAATAACACACATACATATCATTTTAAAGCTTGGAAATTATATAAGATAATATTGGTAGATCAATATCCTATTTGAAGGATAAATTCCAAGAAAATTTATTCTATTGTTATTCTTTTTATTTTTATTTTTATTATTGTTTATTATTTTTATTATTTATTAATATTATTATACATTATTATTATACATTATTATAATACATATTATAATTATAATTATGATAATGATTATTATTATTATTATATTACTATTACTAGCGTTCATTTTTACTTAAATTTTTATCATAATGAATAAGTAAATTGATTATAAAAACAAATTGCGAAATTAAGTTTAATATATAGAACTATTGTTTGAAATATAAATAAACAATAAATATTCTTTAAAGAGTGTTTTCTCTTTACAGTTGAATAATATTTTCCTAAGTTCAGAAGAAATGTTTTAATGATGGAATAATTATCATATTGAAAATTATTTTATTTCAGGGATGCTTTCAAAAAGATAATCTTTACCATTTGCGGAAATTTGAAAATTGATACTTTTTATAAATTACTGGAAAGGTAGAATTGATTGGGAAAGTAAAAGGTAAAAAGTAACACTCAGTTAATATCAGATACAAGCTCAATAAGAGAACCGTGGTTACCTTCTCAGATGTGGAAAAGGCCTTTGGAACTTCGCCGTCTAGTAAATCAAAAGCCCCAGTCATTTTCCATGGAATGGGACATTTGTATAATGTATCGGCAGCTTTTGCATTGCATTTGTTAAAAGAAGCAGCTCTGGATCAAGACTTTGATTTAAATGTGATCCTTCCGAAAAATTGTATCGAAGAAGGCGGAGTCGTTTTAATGCAGCAATTTCGAGAGGCTTTGAGACGAATCAAAATTACGTTATGTGACGAAGACTTTAACAGATTGTGGATCAAGTTATTTGAACTATTATTATTATTATTTTTTATTATTTTATTATGATTTTTAATTCATTATAATATATATTATATATTTTTAATTTATTATAACAAAACATAATTTTCGATTTATAATCAATATGTAATATGCATTATTCATTATATTTTTACTAGAGTGATGCACAATTTGTGCTTCAATTTACATATTTATTTACAGCAATAAAACTGCTCTTCAAAATAAAGTCCATCAGCTTCAATGATTTTACACCACCGATCTGCTACCATTCTTATCTTGTCAAAGTACCAATTTCTTTGTTTTGATTAGATAAACTCTTTACAAGCCACCTCAATTTTAGCTCCAGATTCAAATTGGTGTCCTTTGAGAAAGTGTTGCATGGATTGAAACAACCAATAATTGGATGGTGCAGCATCAGAACTGTATGCAGTATGAGGCAAGATCTCAACTCCTTCCAGGTTTTCAATTTTTCCTTGAGTTATCCGAGCAGTGTGTGGCATGACATTGCTCTAATGAAACAATGCTTGCTTTCGAAAAAGGGGGACAGGATACTTCAGCTTAAGTTCATCATAAACACGATCAAGCTGCTGGCAATAAAAATTGGCTTTCTATAAATAGTTCCAGAAATTTAAATCATTAAGATCTTTTACTTTTCCGAAGTCCAATAAAAATCAATAGCTTAATGAAAGATAAATTTTACAACCTACGAAATTGGAAAGACATTAGTTTTGCCTATTTCAATTGTCCATCATCATTTAAGATAGCTTGATTATTTCACAAATTTTGATTGATTCATTCAACGCATTTTCACAGAGAGGAATATTATTCATCGCGTTGAAATCTAGTTTTTGTTATTGAAACTGGAGAAAAACTAGATGTTTTTGAAACGATTATAACATATGATTGGAAATCAGATTACCTGTAGTAACCACAGACGAAAAGGATCACGGAACAGGAAATATAAGCTATCTCAAAGCATTTTTCAATTTCGAAATCCATGAAAAGAAAGTGATGATTTCTGTATGGTGTAAATTCTTTAATAGAAAGTGATTAATTTCTTTTGCTACTGTCGGTAAACCGCACTATTAATTTTGTAGTTTACCAACATCAATTGAAGAAATTAAATGAAAAGGCTAACATTAGCTAACAAAAATTTAACACCATAACATCGCTAGATCTCACTTTTCTTGACCTAGTTCCTTGCAAATAAAGACAAGACGTTCAACAAAGATGAAGCTTTAAAATTACCTTCTACATGGCAGAACGTGTTGGATCAAAAGAGAAATCATCTTGTTGATAGAAAATGTTTTAAATCATTTACTTTGACTTTACTAAGAAAACCAAAAATCTGATTAAAAATTTTTTCAATATTGTAAAATAAAAGTATATTGAAAAAAATTAAGTGACAGAGTCCATTGAATAATTCAAATTTCAGACTGGACGAAAAGGGTGTCGGATCGATTCCTTATACGAAATTGCTCAGTCTCTTAAATCTTCAAGATGATGGCAAACCGATGTGTGGCATAAGGTCCACTTTTATTCCTCTAAAGAGACCAAAGATTGAGAGAGTTGTCAGAACCAAACCTCCCCTAAAATACATAAACTGTTATGAAATCAATAAACAGGTTATTTTTCTTGTTATTTTAATAATAATAACCAATCGAGATGACAAGTCTTCTAATTATCTTGTCGAAGGAACAGTCGAAAGTCAATGCATATCCCTAATCCGACTTTTATTTTGATTTTTTCCTTAAAAAACTATTAATCAGTGAAAAAAATCTTTGACTTAATTCTGAAACATTGCAATTGTCTAAATCTCAAGACTCTCGAAATTTATCGTACTCTCAAAATTATGTTAGGAACTCCAATTGAGTGAATGATCCCATGTGGTTAATCTCTATCAGATTATGAAATAAAAAAATTATTTCGTATCTTAGAATACACTTGTAACCCTTCAATGTCTATTTTTCACCTTGTTATGATATGTAGTACTTATTCGCAAAGTGGAAAATTCTATTCCTAGGTCAAACAACAAAATTCACTTGATATTTAATCTAAATAGATTCTTGTCACAACTCGAAATTAACAAAATAAAAACCAAGCATACTTTCAATAAGTCTCAATCAGTCAAAGAGAAAAAGTCTCTGATAACCGTAAGATATCACTTCCATTTTCAAGCCTTCCTTGATTCCAAATTAAAAGACTTGGACAATAATAAGTCTCAAAAAATTGTATTTGAAGAATTTATAAGAATACAAATAGAAATGATCAACTAATAGAACAAATTCCAGAACATAATGTTGACAGTTTAGATTGAAGGATTTATTAATTGAACCGATACCTTTCTCATAAGAAGCATCTAAGGAAAAGCATTAAGACAATTTATATATTTTTTAATTTAATGAGCAATGATTTGTTATTTTTTAAGTATACGTTTTTAAAAAACCTTTTGAACACACAAAATTACTATCTTGATCTTCGGTCTCTTCATTCAGATCTTCTTATATAAATAAATACATAAATTAATATGTTGCGTGAAGCCTTTCATACTAATGTTATGATTATCCGAAAAATTATGTTAACTAAAATAGTATATCTTAAATGTATTGAATAGATCGAATATCTCTTTAAATGCATTTTCACCTGTTTACACTTCTTAAATTAAAAAAATGTAAATAGCATATCATTTATTGAGGACATTTAAAAGAGGATTAATGAGGAAAAATATATACGGATATATTAAATGTGTTGGGTGAATGGGCTCTTTCATATGCCACAGTGAAAAATTGGCCTGATGTGTTTAAAAGTGGTTGTAAATCTATTGAGGATGATCTACCCAGCAACGTCCCAAAATTGTGTCTACAACAAAAATTATTATTGGAATCCATGATATTGTTAGTGGAATCCCCCATACAAAGGGGATCTGCGACGAACGTGTACACATTATTTTGAAAAATGAATTAGAAAAAAAGAATTTTGGAAAATATTACTACATTCAAAGCATCAAAGCACGTGCGAAAAGAATTCTTGAAGAATGTTTGAAATGTTTTAAGCACAAAAAAATTGATTTCGTGTACCATTTTATAACTCCTTATGAAATATGGATCCATATTAACAATCCTAAGTTAAAACAGAAACGATTGCAGTGAACAGAAACTTGATATTCTGCTCCAAACCAACTCAAAAGTGAACGATCAGTGGGAAAGGTTATGGCAATTATTTTCTAAAGTGAAAAGGTATTTGAATTATCGATTACTTTCGAATAGGTAAAATAATTAATTCAAATAGTTATCCTAACCCAATTATTTAAAATGATTCCTATAAAAAGACCTGCTTTGAAGAAGGAATAAATCGTTTGTCACCAAGACAACGCACCAAATCACAAAAATAATTAACTGTAGAAAAGCTGAACAAAGTAAATTACAGATTGATTATACAACCTTTACATTTTTCAGATTTGGTTCCCAACGAATTTTTTTACGAAACCCTAAACAATTCATTTGCAGCACGATTTTTCGAATCAAATAAAGAACCTTTAGCAGCTGTAGAACATTAATTTACAGATCCTTCGGAAATGAAATTTAAATATAGAATTTATTAATGGAGAAACAATAAAATAATATTTTATTGATTAATAAAGGTGTTTTTGACTTATTTTCACATTTTTTCATTTTTTAGCTAGAATTTTCACGCAACCTATATATTAATAATTTTGGAATTTTTCTTTGATTATTTTTAATTTTCTATGCTAGACTCTTTACTGTTGTTCCACACAAAAGAACTGTTAAGACAGACATTAATATAGAAAACAAAAAAGTCTTTAAATATAAGAAAATATACAACGAAAGGAACAATGATTCAAAAAACTGTTGACCAAAAACATTATAGACCATTTCACGGTGTACTTTCCCGTACAGAAAGTACAGAGTTCAGAAAGATAAAAACTAATTTCATTGAAAATATAAGAAAGAAGAAATAAATAAAACGAATATTTTCAGAATATGCATTGAAATACAAGTAAAAACATCTTTAAAAACATTTCTTTTAAATATATATATTTCCCCATGACTTAAAGACTCAGGAAATAAAGTCGATCAAATGAAAGTATTTGTCCTCTTTGACTTTGGTAACCTGAAGGAGACTAACCACCTGAGATCATCAACCCACTCATCGTCGTTTTTTTTTAAACATAAGACTCAACAGTTAAATTAATATTCTCTATAAAATCAAAATATTTTCCTTTTATTTTCTTTTCCTTTATTTTTTTTTATTTTATTCTTATTTATTTTATATGTGATTATTTTTCTTTAATAATTTAATAATTTTATTTGTCTAAAATAATTTGAAGAAATTTCTTAAAGAAAACTAAATAAATTTTAAAAAATTATTTTCAATTTTTTATTCTATAACAATCGAAAATAAAGTTATTAAAATATATAATTATAAAATGTATTAACAATCAATTCGTTTCATTATTAATTATTTAAGAATAAATAAATAAATAAACTATTCTATCGATTTTCTATATTTTTCATTAAAAATATTTAAATTGAAAAAAATAAAGTAAAAACTATTTTTTCAAAAAATCAATATTTATATTTCATTATAAATTTTGGTTTTATTTAATTCAATTATGAAAGTTAATTTTTTTCTATTTAATAAATAAATTTTTCATACACTAAATTTGAAAGTAAGTTTGTTTGCCTTATTGAGGCAAAGAAAGACGAACAGCTCCATTAATCTAAACACAAATCTGAATAGCTTTTGTCTGTTTACGAGTGACCTGGGCTCCTTTTCATCATATCAGGTTGTAACAGTGAAATTTAGAATTTTTTGCACGCGGATATTTTCTTTTGACAGATTGTTATTGTCAGTCATTTATGATTAAATTATGAGACTATTGATGAATATTATTGATTGTTTCAGTAGGTCACACTAGTCTAAAAATTATATATAATATATATACATACTAAATATTTTTGTTTATTCAAGCTTTTTTCAAAAAAATTTGAAATGTCTAAATTTTACTGTTACAATCTGATAGAATGCTTTTGTGTGTAAGAAATTCTAGAGTAATAAAATAATTATTACCAATACTCTTATCTAGTTCGTAGGTGAATAAATTTAGAGGGAAACCTGTTATTTTGGGCAAAATATTCGTCACAGTGATGCACAACAATGACTGTAATTGTTTCACTGTAATTGTTGCTTCATCCCAAAAGAAAATATTTTCCTGAATATCCACATTTTCTAACATTAGGACCACGGTTTTGCACTACTGAACTCTGTCTTGCAAATCCTCTTCATGTATAATTCCTTCTTAAATGGACCTTAAAGGGTTTCAATGATAACTTTTCTCTCATAATTCTATGGGTTGTTTTTCGCGAAATGAAGCAGGTGGTTGCAACAGATCGAACACTGCATTGTGGGTCACTTTCAATAACTTCACTCATTTTCAGTGATCAGACTTGGTCTTCCAAAACGTTCACGATCTTCCACCGACCCAATCTCACAAAAACGATGAAAAGTCTCTCTTATATCACTTTTACTTGGTGAGGTTTTCCCAAATTTGGAATTTAATTTCCGTTTAACAACACAAATTGAGTTGAATGTGGCCATTAAAAGTACAATTTTGATTATTAACTTCAAATCAAGCGGTATTTGCTAAATCTATTTTTAAAATATTAAAAAAAAATTAGACTTACATACTTTAATACTATTTTATATAAATAGATTATAATATATAAATAGAAATTTCAATCTACTGAATTTAATGAAAGATATTTAAGTTTACTTTCCACGGGGACTTGTGGGACACCCTGTAATATAGAATTTTATTTTTGTCCCATTTTCATTTTCCTGTATGATATCGATCTTCTGTAGGATTGTAAATGACTTTCTCACATTATTTTATACAAAATTCTAAATAGCTTTATAAATTTTAATATTAAAACAACTTTTAAACCACAATAATTAATATTAATTAAATCTTATTACAAATATACATAGAAATAAATTTCTGTTGTTGATTATATCAAATATTTTGTCATTAAAATAAATGAATATTCCGAAAAGCTTCTTTTATGGAAGATAACTAAATCGAATGGGCGCTGTATTAAGTTGACAAAAAAGCAAATTAGTATTTCCTTACCTACTTTACGTACTACTTAAACAAGTAGTATTTCATCACACATTGAATGATTTTAGTCGTTGTGTTATCATAATAAAACAATTGTTCTGTTTAGTTAAACTAGACAAATAAGTTTCAAATTTGTCATAATGTCCTCTATTTTTCCAATCTAAAATATTAGGAAATCAAAAAAATGTCTACAGTTTATAAACCAAATGCAGTATGGATACATACAATGCAACGGTGACTTGTTTGTTTTTACTACTATAGTATATATTGAGAAATTCAGTTAATGGATTCGTCATCATCTTGCTGATAGTAATCATTGGGATGTTTTTACTGATTCTAGGCACCAACTTGAACGTTTTCTAGGTTGGCTGTAAATATAGATTCAAAGTCTAAGGGCAATTAAGTAGTTCATAAATATTGATCTAGAGATATACCTTATTTTTTTAATAAGGTATAATAACCAACGAGATGGAAAAATCTACCGAACATGAATAATTTATTTTTACAATTAAAAACTAAGGCAACGTGTCTCAAATTTTCCAAAAATATTTCTCTTTTTAATCCTTTTCTTGTAACTTTTCTTGTTCAGAATGATGGTCCAGATATAAGAGCAGGTGGCGTATCATTCCCACTCATTAAAGTCCCCGGATGGAAACCAAAAGGTCCTGGTGGTTCTGATGAGTTTGAGTTTGGCAAAGGGCTTAACTTTATCCAAGGATTGCAATTATTAAAAGAAAACAGACCGGATTTTAATTCTGTCTTTGACAAATTATCATATATAGTAAGATTTTATAAAGAATAATTTTTTTAAAAAATGTTATAATTATTTATTTTTTATTTGAACATACAAATTCTATTATATAAATTCTCAATTTTTATCACTATTATCGTTAAATAAGACTCATTATTATTATTAGTATTATTATTATTATTAT
>JBBMKC010068359.1:0-17394 GCA_037834085.1 Bipalium vagum | reverse complement strand
TATTATTATTATTATTATTATTATTATTATTATTATTATTATTATTATTATTATTATCATTATCATTATTATTATTACTATTATTAGTTTTTAAAAATGATTTTTAGTCAAAAAAATAAGTTGTTAATATATTTTTTTGTTTTAACTGTAAGATTAATTAATAATATTTTCCAAGTATATAATACATTGGAATATATTTTATAAGAAAATATTTCTGATTGATTCAATAGTTCATACTGATTTCTTGCAGAAGTAAAATATTCCTAATATTAGCAATTATAAATTAATCGTTGAAATAAAAGGAAATGATTAATAATCACAGAGCAATTATGAAATGTTCTATCTGCAGAAAAGAGATAGTTTTCACTATCAATAGCTGGCGATATCCTGAAATCTGAAGAAAAATCTTCAGAAAATAAAGAGATTTCCAATAGAACAATTTTAATTTTATATTTATTTTTAATTATTCTTTATAACAGTGTATAATCATTAACTGGGAATGGAAAGGAAAATACGCCTATCTTATGATTTCACCCAAAAATAAAATTAATATAATTTCTTATTATTTTCATCAAGACACTGAGAGGATTTTATAAAATTTTTTTGAGATTTAAATAGTTTCATTTTTATATATTATTAATATATACACATTTTTTACTATTATTGAATTCTGATTAAGCTTTTGATTTATTTTTATTTTTTAATTCATTAAATTTAAATATTTTTTTTAATTAAAATAAAACTACGTTACACGTGGTATTCAAAATATAATTAATTAATCGTGAAAAAAATATTATTTTGGCACTCCTGAATTTGTCATTTTTTTATATTTACTTAATGGTATAATATAATAATATTTTATTAAAAAGTTATATATATATATATATAACTTTATTATACTAAACATAAAATAGAATATAAATATCATTTTAAAATTAAAAATCCCCGTGCTTTAATTATTCTTCTTATAACAATAATAATAATAATAATATAATAATAATAATAATAATAATAATAATAATAATAATAATAATAATAATAATAATAAATCTTCCTGAATCTGTATACAACGATCTATCCAGTTCACTCATTTACAATGGACTCTGTGCTAGTACTGAGAAGGAATTGTATCAAAGAAGGTATGAACAGCATTATTCAATTCTTCTTCTGTCGTAACTATTTCGCCTCTTAAATTTTTTGTTTAGATTTTTGAAAAGCCAAAAATTCATGGACCCAGGTCTGGACTGTAAGATTGGTATGAAAGCAACTCAATACCCACTCAAGTATTTAAAGTCTATCTTATTTTGAAAATTAATATTTTATATTATTATTACTAATGATAATAATGTTGTTTCTTATCTATTGAAATGTCCAATTTTTAATAAAAGTTTTATTTAATATGACTGAAAAAACTTAGTCCATTTATTCAAAAATATTCGTCCCCGCTATCAATATGACTTTGCCATTTTAATGGTAGTTTTTATATTTCAACCGAAGAGGAATCATATACAGGAGGATTAAATCACCAAGGCTTTTTTCATGTTCTATTAATAAAGGAATATTTCTTCACTAGGAGTTTCTACTGAATATGCTCGATGTCAGAGGTCTCAAGTGCTATTGAGTTATGCTTTGCAAAACAATGTTTTTTTCTATTGTTTGACTGCAAGCAATCTTATGGCAGTCTTTAATTGATTAATATTGAAAATATTAAAATATCCAATTGAACCGGTTTCCTAAAACCGTAACTGATAATATTTAAGTTCGGTCATCAAAACTGGTTCTTTATTGCTTTGCTCGTGGTAATAAGAAAGTTTAGAGTTTCCAGGCGATATCTATTTTGCTACTTATTTATGGAAATCATTATTTTAACTGACTGATTTATTTGAAATAAATAATTTTTTTTATTTAGTAAAGTAAAATAATAAATATTTAGTTGTCGATGTTTGACAAACTTAAAAAAATCGACAAATCCTACGTTAACAATTTGATAAATTATTATACTGGCTGTTAGCTGCAATTTCAACAATTTCAGACATAATTCTTTTATGATTCATTAATACAAATAAAACTAATAAGAATACCAACAAATTTCACAAATTCAATAAATCAATATAATGTTCCTTTCCTACAATATTTTAAAACGGGAAACGTTTTTAAATTAGTTCGCAATTTTAAAATTCGCCACAGATTTTTTAAAAAAATATGTTAAAACAAACTTTTAAATATTGAGCACTTTATAAAAATTTTAAATTCTAAAATATGCCTAAATACTCACATTGATATTGATAAATATTCATGTTTAACATCAAATTTTGTTTTAATTCACATTTTCTCAAATATTTAACAGAAAATCCTAATTTATGAAATATATTTTTCCTTTTTTAATTTGGCTTCCTTATTTCCGGTATTCAGTAAAATCAGTCGTACAGGTATATACACGAAGAGGCTTTTATATCAAACAACAATCTTTTGAAGATTATAATTTTTATCTAATAATTTACCGCTCTTCAAATAATGGTTATTGGAGAAATCAACAGGAAATGATGATCAGTTAACATCATGGAAGAGAAATTAATAGCTGCGAAAAAGAAATGTCAATAGAAGGTGATAAAGATCTTGAAATAGAAAATGTCAAATAGTTCAGAGAATTCAAAGAATAATTATTTTATCTACTGAAAAAGATTTTTTTCAAAAATCATGGGTTAATTAGCGGAGACAAATTAAAGCTTTTATAATTTCTTCTAACTGAAGTCATATTTGAAAATATAAATTTCATTATTTCCAATGTCCTTTGAACGAAACGACTATGGGTGGAATTTCAAAAATAAAAAAATATTATTTGTAAAATAATGGAGAATCTACAAACAAAACAATATCGAATAACACAGTTCCATAGTGAATAGATGATCATTTTCAGATGTGAGAATTTATTTGTATAAAACCAAATAATAAAGGAAGACTGGCTATTATTGGATTGTAAGGGGTGAATGGTTTTTAACAAAAATAATTTAATGGAAAAGAAATGAATTTTGTTAAATCGTTATAAAAGAAGGTTTGAGCAAAGGAATCCACTCGACATTTTATTATCTTTTTCTTTAGAATGTGAATATAACTATTTATTTTTTAATAATGATTATAATCAAAATTTGTAAGGGACTTCAAATAAATTATTTATTTTCATTTTTTGTTAATGAGAATAAAAATATTTATTAAATGATCCTTTCAATTTTATATACAGAGTGCGTCAGCTATTTGAGGACAAAAATTGATATTAAAGGTAAGTAATATTTTTAATGAAAAGAATGTATATTTTTAACCAATATTAGAAACCTTATTTGTTTTAAGTACACAAGTTTTATTTATTCAAAAAAAAATCGCCTTCAGTGTCAATTACAGCTCCAAGACGGCTTCTGAAAACCTTACAAGCCGCGATCAAATGGTTTTTTTCATATTTATCATAGCAGAACCTATAGAAGCCCGTAATGAATCTTAGGTATTATGAGGATGTTTGTTTGTCTCATTCTCTACGACTCCCCATACGAAATAGTCCAAAGGATTGAAATCGGGTGAGCTAGGTGGCCACAAGTTTGAAGTGACATGATCGTTAAAATTTAGCGATAGCCATTCTTTTGTTTTTAATGCTGTATGGCAGGGAGCTGAGTCTTGTTGGATAAAATAAAAGCCTTCCATGGACAACTTTTTCAATCCATGGCTTTACATATGTATCCAGACACTCGATATAAAAAGATGCTTTTATTCTAAGTCCCTGTGGAAAGAAATACGGAGGCATAACCAGACATTCGCTGCTTACAACCTTCCAATAACGTTAAAGATGATGGAAACTTGGTGTGCATAACATTAGGGACTTCCGAAGCACTGGAACACAGCCATCGATCGTTCCTTCTATTAACCTTTTGATCTTGAGTAAAAAGTTTTTCATCAGCAAAGAACCATAGCATGTTTGGATGATCAGAATGCTTGATCTTGTTTAAAAGACACTTCGAGCGGATTAAATGATTTTCTTTGCTTTTTGCCGATACAAAATGTCTTCTCATGACGTAGAACTTGCATTTTAAATAATTATGTACCGTTCGTCTTACTGGTGACTCAGAAACCGATTGTCGATGGCCAATTTCTCTCATTCATGTTCCGGGAAAAAGTTTTTTTCATAAAATCAACTGGTATATTATTAAGTTTTAAAATCCCTTTTCGTTATTTTATTATTTTATGATTTTGTTTTACTATATCATTTTATTTAATACCAAATACATTTGTTCGGAATATCTTTTTCTGATCTAAAAGATATTACCAGATTGCTCAATAAGTTAGCGGAATTCGTCAATAGTAAAATTAAACTTTAACACAATTTTAATATTTCATGTATGAAAGAAGCTGGTCAAAATTTAGTATAAGAATTATTAAGTCCGCATCTAAGTTAAAAAATGGAAAGTTTTGAGAGCCGTGCCGTAAAAATGACAATCCATACGAAACGTTAAGTGTTTTGAGTGAATCTGCATCTTCACAAACAATAGTTTGCAAGTTGGTTGGATTATTTAAAAGTAATCGTACAAGCATTGAGGTCGACACGCGAAGGACGTCCAAAAAATGCATTAACAGCAGAAATCGTCAGAAAAATGCATAATAATATAGTTTTGGAATATCAGAATTTTGACCAGGAGCGATTTAGTAGAAGCATTTCATTAGGCACAGTGAGCAATATTTGAAGCTAAGTTTTGGGTTTCAAAAAGCTGTGTGCAAAATTAGTGTCACATTCGTTGACAAAAACAAAATCAAATTCAACTGTCTCATCAACATTCCGATCGTTTAAAAGGGATAAAAAAAGATTTTGTTTGCCATTTCATCACTATAGATGGAACGTGGGTCTACCACTGTGATGCTGAAAAAACCAAATTAGGTTGGAAATAGTATGAGCTCGACTGTTCGGCACCGAAACGAGTTCGTTTTCAGAAATTGATCAAGGTGTTAGCGTCAGTTTTTTTGGATGCTAAAGTAATTTTGATTGTGCATTGCTTACAAAAAGGTAAAACAACAAAGTCTGATTATCGTTGTAACCTATTGAACCAATTTGAATTAAAGATCCGTGAAAAACAACCCTGTTTATAAAAAAATTTAGAGGAGATTGCTGAAAAAATAAAAACAAATTCTCATAATAGCCCAAAAGCATTTTTCAAGAAGCAGATGAACCGATCCCAAAGAAGATATAAATAATTCAAAACTTATACTTTGTTAATGGTGGACTTATACCAGGATCGTCTTAACATTTTAAACAGCAGTAAAGACGACCCAAAGAAATGCTAATAATTACCTAAAGTAACCAAATCGTGTAGGAATTTTCAATTTACCTGAAAGGAAAAAAGTAAATGAAATGTAATATAAAATTGCTCCTTAAGTAAATCTTTCTTTGCTGCTCGTAATTTTTTATATAGAACGAAATCTTGAACAACATTTTTTAAGATAAATATTTTATTATTTCCATTGCAAGAAATACAACCACTCTGAAAAGGGTGAAAAAGTGGAAAAAATTATTATTTGTACAAAGTTAATATTTGTTATTATGGGCAATGTAAATTTAAGATGAAATAATAATTTTATTGCTCCCGTGTGAAATGATATTCGATATGATAGTAAAAGTGTATGAGAAAAAAGAGGACGACTACAGAGAAATCTAATCTCAAATTTAGGAAATATTTTTATTATGTTTTATTTATTTATATTTTAAGTACTTTGATATTTTTATTTTTATTATTGTCTGGTACTGGGCTTTTTCATTTTAAAAATAATTTGTAATATTAGGTTGCCTCGACAACTCATTCGGTTATTTAATATAAAATAAAAAAGCAAATCTTAAAAATATTGAAAATCTTTATTATATAACATATTGATCATCACTATTAACAGCCAACTGCCAGCTTTCAGGAAATACCATGATTCTGGCCTTTTTTAAAAAAAGACGATTCCAGGTAACTTTTAAACCGTCACCTGAGGTAAAGGCTTTCCCAGTGAAAGACCGTGAAACAGAGAGTAATCAGATGCTCTCAAATTATACTCGTCCACAAAAAAGTACTAAAATTTAAAAAACGAATTTTTATTAAAATTATACCATACAAACATATTTAATAATAGAATTAAAATAATTTTGGAAAATTAATTACTTACTGTTGATATGCGCGCTTAAATGTATATTGTTAAAACAAGTGAATATTTTATAAAAAAAATTTCAAATATTTACTTATTAGTAATTTTTGTTTTTCGTTTTTTTAATTTGTAGTACTTCTTTTTATCGATTTTTCAAAGAAGTGTGAGGTTTTGCATTGTCCTGATGGAAAAAATACTTGTACGATAAACTAATTCCCCATGTTTCTCCTTCAAGGAATCATTTAACGTGTCCAGGTGATGACAGTAAACATCGGGAATTATTGTAGTATTAATGAATAACTTAATGAACTGATTTGGTATAATTCATAAAAAAATTATTAATTAATTAAACTTAAATAATAAAATATTTTCTTTTAATTTGATCATTTACCATTTTCAAAGTGTTTTCGTTTTGTTTTTGATAAACCCGCAAAAAAAGATATACATCAAACTAAGATATCATGAGGCACATGTTATAAAATCTCAACAACAAACGTTCTCTTTCATGGGGCTTAAAAGGCTATTGTTCCTTTCGCTTATCGCATTAGTTTTATATTCTGGCTTAATATAAAGAATGAAACGAGATTTATTCCCGTAATCTTAAGCATCAAAAATCCAATTATTTTAAGCGAAAAGTGTTACTGGTAATGATAATAAAGATAAAAATTAATTGGAAATTTCAACAAAAAAAACGGGTTTATGTGTCAATTTAAACAAAGATATAAATAATTATAATTCCACTCTAATTCTGCTGAAAAGCAAAACATCTCCAAACAGTGCAAACGGAATTGTTGAGCTCGAAAAATTCTCCAGAAATTTATCAAAAGAAATTTGTCTTTTGTTATTCATTCGTCATTTGATTCCTTCGTCGTAATTTAATTCGATCAATCAACGCTAGTGTAAAGATTTTCCTCCACCGAAATGGATAAAGGGAATTTCTTCGCAGATAATAAGTTATGGTGGATAACTAAATCAGAACTGAGATTGTTATAATATTCGACATCCGCTCATGCGGCTGGAGACTTTTGATTGAGTAGCCACCCAGACTGGCTACGATTGTTGATATACTTCAGTAAAATTGTTATATGATGATTGATGATGATTGGGAAAATTAATTGCGGATAAATAGTCCCCTCGCCATCCTTTGCGACTGAACGGGCATGAAGAGTTTCTTGTTCGTTGTTACCAGTAGAAGTTTATTGTCAAGAAATTACTCTTCATTTTTGATTAATAATGAGACGTAATTTAATTATTCAATAAAAGATTGATTTAACATAAATGTAACGTTAGGAAAAGTAATTATTTTTTATTATTTTCCCAATCAAAATCAGTTTTATTTTATGTTATTTATTTTTTGCATTGATTAGACTTTTCGATGTGTACGTACCAACAGTCAAATTTCAATTCAATCGATTTCCAGTAATTTGGGGATTTTTTATTTTATTTTTTGTTTAAATGAATTCTTTTTCATTATATTTCATTGGAGAAAACTTTTTCTGATTGATTTTTTTCGACATTAAAAAATGATTGACGATATGAATTTCCAATGTTTAAACAATCCCAGATCGTATAGTATAAAAAATGGTTATTCGTAAAATTTTTTACAAATAAATTTTGAATAAAAAAATTAATATTTATACTAAAATATCAGAATAAGCTAAATAAAAAACAATTAAATATTTTCCTTCAATTATGTTATGATTTCCAATCTTTTCGTCTCAACAGTTATTAAGCAATTTATTCAGTTGAGCCAGCCAAGCCAATCCATTTTTGTTGGTATGTGAATATTGGACAAAAATTATATTATATTAATAAACATTTTATGAGACTGTTGAACTCCAAGATTTTTTTATTCTGGAAAACGTTTACAAATTTGACACTTCTCTCACCTATAAAATATATTTATAATTTTTATATATTTATTATTTATTATATTTAATTTATAATTAATCATAATAAGAAAAAATACGTTTTATTTTTAATTTCTCTTTATGAACCAATATTTTAATATATATAATAGTCTTGAAGTTGGTACGACTATTTTATTTTTTTTTAAGATACACCTCAATAATCTTTTCATTTTCTTTCGCAAACTCTCCTAAATATATACACTAGTTCATCTTTGATTCTTGCAAAATATTTACAATCACAATAATTATGTTATGAACCTACAAGTTGAGGAGCTAAATAAATTAAGTGATAAGTCTTAACGTGTGAACTACAATTGATTAAAAATTAGAATAACTAATATAAAGAAATAAAATTTTATTCAATTGTTGACAAATAGTTACAATTAATTAAAGTATCGTCCTTCCTATTTTTTTTATATTGTATTATTATATTTATTTAGGTTAATAAAAAAAATCTTCTCGCTCTCAGGCTCAGTGAAAAAACACATTTTCTCACCGCGCTACTTAGAGTGTGAAACAATAAACGAAAATATAAATTAAAGGTTAAAAATTTAACTGAATCATCAAGTAATAGCTGAGCCTTTGATTAGTTAGTTAGGCTAAATTTTGTTTTGATTTCAAAAAGTTTGTTCAATCAATAAAAAATATAAAATAATATTATTATTTAACAATTCAATCAACTTTGTTTAGACCACAAAACAAGTTGATTTTATTTAAAATAATATATAAATAATGAATAATAAATATAATAAAAAGGAGTCGAATTTAAATTTCTTTTGTTCACAAAACAAGTTTAATTAATTTTTAGGGAAAAATCAAAAATTACTTTTGAGCATCATCTTATAGAGCATAAAATGGTTGTTTTCTTTTTTTGAGTTTCTTCTTGCTTTAAATAAGATTCTTGATTGTGGTCTGCTAGTAGGGGTACGTAAAATATGTTGATAATAAACATTTGAATGTTTTCTAAAGGTTTCTGTAGTGGCTCGTGACGGAATTTGCAAATTAATTTTTCCGTTTTACAATTATTCTCCAGACCATTTTCACTTTATAATGTATGCTCCTTTTATTATATTTTTTAAAAAATAATTATTATTCTTACTATTTTATATATTATTTACTTATTTATCTAATTTTTACAAATCTGACTTATAATTTTAAATATTTAATATTTTCCAATGAACCATTTACATTTTTTTAATAAATATATTTCAGAATAAATAACTAATACTTTATAATACGATGATATTTAAGTTTTATAATTCAAATTTGCTTTGTAACAAATATAACTAATTTATAAATTTGTATTTAATTATTTTATTTATTTTATCAGGGACGATTTGAAATCACAACAAAAAAGAATCGCCAATATAAAAGTCATTTAAAATCATTAAAGTTTTTCATGGGGATCAAATTTACAAATTATACAAAGATTGTTATAAAAGAATCATTAAAGTCGTTGATGTTTTTTTACAAGGATTAACAATGTTAATTGTTATTCTTTTGGAATTTTCACAGGCTTGGATGCGTTGGTTGGAGGTAGTCTCTACAATAATAATTTTTATTGTCACAAAAATTATTTTTAAATATTGTTGAATCCTTCTCTCTCATTATCCTTATCTCATTAAAAACTGAGACTTATTCTGCTTAAAAAATAAGCAATTAAAACTGCACAATTTATTAAAACATAAATAAATTTTATTTTAATGAACAAACAAATATAAACTTAATTAATGCACAATATTCTACACAGACCAAAATAGATTTTCAAATAAATATTTGTTCAAAATGTATTTACATTATTGTCTTAAAATAAAAATATTTGGTAAAAAATGCACCATTCCTAATTCAGTTTGTTTCAAAGAAATTATAATCATTAATATTACTTAATTTGGTTCGAATATAATTTCACCTTAAATGATCAAAAATAATTTTAATTTTTTTAATTAAATCCAAATATCTGTTGGCCCAATGTTTCTTGCTTTAATCTTGATAAATTTCTGGATTTTTTGACATACACCGAAAGTGCATTACAACACAAAAAATATAATACAAATATCAAAGAAAATATTAAATTTTATATATTTTTATAATATTTTAATTTTATTTTAAACGATTTATTTAAAACGATTAAATATATAATAATGAAAAAATATTTATACAGAAAAATCCATAAAAATATAATATAATATAAAATTAGATATTTATTTTATTGACAAAATTATTCGATTTCAAAACTATGAAAATAAATCAAGTTTGTTTAAAATGTCACAAAAACAAAAATTTTAATTTATTATTTTTCCTGCACTTTTTAAACTTTCTAACGACAATAAAATACTGAATTTATATTATGACTTTTATCTAATAAATAAAATCAAATAAATCATAATACATAATATATCATAATATAATAAAATAAAATATGTAAAATAAAAAAATAATTATTAATATTTTGAAAAACTTTTTTTAAAAAATTGAAAAAAATATTAGATTAATATGTGCACTCCGATTGTCAAAAAATAAAATTGTTAAGCTTCAAAACCACTATTATTCTTCATCTATCTTCGATTATTTCATCAATTTCATTAAAATATCAATAAAAATCTGTAATAAATAAATTATTTATTTTCCCTTTGAAAAGTGAGTTTAATTTCATGAAATTAAAAATTAATGAAGTTTCAATTCATCCTTGATAAAATAATTTAATTTTCGATTTTTCAATGTGAAAGTTTAGAAAAATCTAAATGTTGCATTTGTAAATCAGAATATAAACATATATATTTTTTCTTTATATAATTAATTATTTTTAATTTAATTAATTAATAGAAATTCTATTTTGAAATTACGTGTCCCTTAAATAAAATATCACAATTTTATTTACAATAACGTCATCATTGTAATCTCACTTGAAACTGTTCGTTTGTAAATCAAAAGAAGAAAATAATAAATAATTAATATAAATAAATATAATACAAGAAAAATATATTTGTTCCATAAACTTATAATAAATATTAATATCAATGATAAAATTACAAAAGAAATGTTAATTAATAATGGTCTATTAACAAATCATAATGGTAATGTAAGTAAAGGTGGTAATAAAGGGAAAGAATAATTGTAATTAACTATCACAAAATCTCTAATTGCAAATAGAGATAGACATGCCTGAACCGATTTCAAGGAATTGTATAAATGTTTATTATTTCTACAATTATATATAAAACACTTTTATTTTTTTTTATTTTCTTTATTTATTTCTAATAATTAATAAATTATTTTATGGTAATGGAATAAATAAAGATGGTATGAAAATATTTTTTATTTTATAAAAACTTGGAGCAGTATTAAGAACAATTCTTCTTTCAGAAATTACCATTATGACAGCCTTCAACTCTTTAATCTCTGATATCAAAATAGTCTTGTTCCTTACTTCATATACCTACTTCATTTATATTATCTCTTTTGTGTTTGTATAATCTTTCGATAGCCCAAAATAATGTTTATACATTTCCAAAAGATTAATTACATATTTGATGACTTATGATCAATTAAAAGTCTTGAGTACTTACATTTTAATGTCATATATAATACTCTCCAATTAAAGATAATGGAAAATTCACATATTTATGGCATGAGTTTCTTAGAAAATCAAACATATCTTAAACTGCACCAGAAATAGTTGGTTTGCAAAATTTACATTTGAAAATCTAGACTTGGAAAATCAGTATCGAGGTAGACCTCCAATGACAATTTAAATGTAACATAACACAATCTACAACAGAATTAGCAGTAATATTTCACGTTTCTATCCCAACCATTTTTGATCATTTACGACAAATAAATAAAGTCAAAAAACTCTATCGATGGATTCCAAATGAATTGAAGGAAATTAATATGAAAAAGCATTTCAATTTATAAATTTCTGTGCTTTTTCAGAAAAAGATAGATCCATTTTTTCAAAAATTATTATGTATAACGAAAACGGTCAATCAATAACAGAAGATGTTAACCGCATTCAATTGAAAGAAATGATGAAGAATCTTGAAAAATAAATTTCCATTCTCAAGAGGCTGTCCAAAGTGACTCTATCCAATTTATTGATTCTGTCAAACCAGAATTTTTGAAAAAGCATCTTCGAACTTTCGACACGATGGCTGAAGCGTATCCTTGCTTAATTTGATAAATTCCATTTTTTTGTTAAAAGTTTGATATGCATCTCATGTGGATGACCTAATAGATTATTTAAACACAAACTTGAACATTTTGTTTATAATTATCATATAATTATGCTTTTATCACTAAAAAAAGAAGAACTTGTCTAAGAACTTTTTCACTATCCATCCTGTAAGTATCTGTTAAATGTTTAACTCATATCCATCTTAAATTTGAAACTATAGAAATAAATAAAACGTACTTTTTCACTTAAATAGAATGCATAATAAATTATTATTTTATTTTATTTCTGTTTAAACTTGAATTTATACCTGTTTGAAATTATAAAACTTTAAATTGAATTCTACACCTCTTCTGTGATAATTATTTCAATATTTAATTTCCAAGAATATCTCTGTGATTCGGAATATAAGAAATATGACAATTTTTAAAAATAATTACTGTCATATAGAATTTTCAATTTGGTTTAGTTATTAATTTTTAACAATATTAATAAAATATAATTAATAAATAAAATTTTATTTATAAATTTATTTTTTAATAAATAAAAAAAACTTTTCCAAGATAATATAAAATTTTTTATTTAAATAAGTATTTTTTTATATTTTTTAAATTTAACATCATTGGTGTATATTGAAAAATATGGAAGCAATGGAAACTCATTGACGTTATATATCTATTTGGCGTTGTAGATTTGTGGTACACGACTTGGACTGTGTTAACTGTTTGTGATCAATTATGAGAGAATTTATAATTGTATTGACGTTGTTTATGTGATCTTATCGTTTTTGTGTTGGGTGAACAATAAATTGTATTGATTAACTTTGTGATTTATTGGTCCATGTGGTTATTGAGAACCAAGCCGTGATAAAGGGAAGGAGTCAGATAGTACGACTTGGTTAATATATATACTGAGGAGCGAATTCTTTGACTATCATTAAAATGGTATATTTTCAATTTAGACAAATTTTCTTTCAAATATTTTTCTCGAAAAATGTTAATTGTTAATTTTCTGCTTTTTTTAAACATAGTTTTGAACTTTTTCAATTTGGAATTTACAAAATTTATTTTTCAGGTGTGCATAATTATTGGCCACCCTTAAAAATAAAAATAAGTAATAAATGATTTATTCGATGACCATATTTTAAAATTACATTAACTAGGCGATCTCTATAAGTCTCAAAGATTGTTAATAACTCCTCGTTTTCTCTTATTATGAATGATGAAATAGAACTTATTCCGTATTCCTTCCATTAAATCACCTACAGCCTTGAGTAGTGACCTGTCATAGATAACATCTTCCAAAATTTTACAGACGTTCTCCATTATGTTCAGGTCTAGAGATCGAGCAGGCCATTGGAAGACTTGAAAATTGGCAATATCCATCCATTTTTTAACTATACCTGCCGTATGGATTCCGGAATTATCCTGTTGGAACCAGACGTTGTTCCCAGAATTCACTTTATAAATATGTAAAACAGTTTGGCAGAACAATTCTATGTAATGTTGACTTTTGAAGTGTCTATTTTATATTTATAGGATAGCAGTCCATTTGGTAGAACCTTGCCCGATACCATAATGCCCCAACCGTTTTTCTGGTGTCTGGAACGATAAATGATTTCTGATTTTTTGTGTATGTTCTCCAATCATCTGGTCCATCAATGGAGAACCACTTTTCGTCTTAAAAATGATTCGATTCCATAAATGATTTTCTGCCAACCACTTCTTCACCAAATCAAATCGTTTGGTCTTATCCAATGGTTTAAGTTGTAAGTTTCTTCTTTTTTTTCTTGTATATCATGCTTTGTTCTTTAAAGTAACGTTCAACGGTAAATAGTGAGGCTGGAATATTACAAGTATTAATCAATTTCTTACAATTTACCTTTGTATCATTGTCCTTTTATTATAGGTTTCAGTCCTCTTGTAATTTGCTTCTTTGCTGCTCTTTTTCGGCTTATACCCCTAACACGACTTTTGGATGAATTAGTTTTCTTCATAATAAATAAATATATGGTTTTTTGATCTATTAAATTGTTAAGTTCCTAAAAGTGACTGATTTTAAGTTAAGAATGTCGATATTGGGCTTTTATGTCACTCAACAAATTTACTATCAGAAGGATTTATGGAGTGCAGTTCGGAACTGTGAATAAAATAAAACCAAATGAAACAAATCGATAATAACAAATATTTTTTTTGTAAAAATGAGGTTTGACAATCAAATTTTAAATGAGAATTCCTAAATCATTTCACAGTTATCCTGTAAGCTGTGGAAAGACTCTGAGGTAATTTACCAGCCCTAACTGCTGTGTATATTACCAATAAAAAGAAAAATAGGGAAAATGTGAAAACAAAGACAAAGGTAATCCTACTTAATATTGATTACCAGAAGATGTAAATTTAAATGAGATTTTAAGGAATCTGTGCAAACTGTAGCAGTTTACCAGATTTTATAATAATTAGTAAAATGACAACAAATTTCTAAATAATAATAATAATTAAAAAATTACTGTAACGAAAACCATAAATTGGTTGAGTAGATGTTTGATCCTGCGTCTGTGGTAGCGTCTTTGTTTGAGATTGCGTTTTCGTCTGTGATTGCGTCTACATTTTTGATTACGGTCACGTCTTCGTTTTTGTGTCTACGTTTGAAATTGGATCACTATTTATGCAAGGCTTTGTTTTCTTGAACTTTAACGATCAGCTGGAAGTTAAGTGATATGCTAATGATTTTGTTATATTTATTTTTGTTGTCCTTTGAATGTCTTTTTGTTGACCTTATAAATTATAATTTTTAATATCATTTTTTATGGTTTATTTTTATCCTAATATCATTTTTTTATGCTTTATTTTTATCCTAATGTAATTTTTTTTATTATAAATTGTTTCTTTATTTAGATTTGTATCATACTTTTTGTTAGATTTCTATTTTGAGAAATCTTGTTATTTCTAATTTTATTTTTTATATAATTGTTTGTTTTTTATATATTTTCTTTATTTTTCTAATATAATTTATTACCAATATTAATAATAATAATAACAACAATAATATTAATTATTGTTAGGACTTTAATTTTATTCTTTTAGGAGTTCTCATTTTTACATAACAAATTAAATAAAAATACTTTTATTACTTTTATTAAAATAAGATTGTAATCACATCAAAATCAGAATCAATAAATATTGTCATAATCAAATTGTCACATCAAAATTGTTAATTTTTCTTGAGTCACCACAAAATAATTTTGTCAATAAATTAAATAATTTTTTCAAAATATCTATTGATTTAAAATTATGAAGTCTTCTTTAATGTATGTACTCTTATATCTAAGATATTTCCAACTTACCTAGTGAGAATATTCAAACTCAGCAAGCTGAAGAAAGAGAACACCAAGGCAGAAAAGACCAGTGGTATCAAATAATGACAGGAAGAGGACTAAATCATTGAAAGATTATTCAGTAATCGGGATTTTTTTAAAGTTAGTTTGCAAAATAATTTGCGCCAATTTGTTAAATCAAATATAATTTTGTAAATCTTAATTCGTGCTAATTGGTTCTTTTAAATTTTCAAAGAACATGTAAAAGTACTTCTGGCATTAAGTTCTCTGTTTGTTTAACATTAGGTTCACCGTATTAGAGAAACTTAACATATGTAACAAATAGAATCATTTTTCTATATAACTACAATTTTCGAAGAAAGATGCATCCTTTGAATTGATAAAAAATCTTGCATTAGTATTGTGAGATCCTCTTTTTACTATTTTTGACTTTGTAAGAGTTTTTCAAGTTATTAAACAAGAATAAGGCATTTTGACCCATATCAGGGCTATATTTTTAGTGACCTTTTCCAGTGCCTATATCCATAGTTCATTTGTCTGTGCAAACTTGATTGTTTTCAGACAACAGAGAAAGCTCTCAATTCTTTAGCTTCCGTATTAAATTTCTAACACCACTAACCAATATACAGTAGTAGTTCGAGTCGATGATTTTCGATGTTGGTCTTTATAATACCTTTTGCATCCCAAAAAAAATAAGCATGAGACATTTTCGATGAGATTTTTGAATTAATCATCTTTGTAGCCTTTTCTTTAAAAACCTCATTCATGAAACTGACGCTAGCTGTATTGAACATAGCATCCCAATGGCATCTCATCTTTCGTTAAAATATATTTTTTAAAATTCTGTCAAGACCATGGAATAGGATCAGATGTTCTTGAAGCACATGCAAGCATCTTTTTCGTATATGTGCTCTTAAACATATAAAATGAACTAACTGCATTATTTACTGATTCCAATGCTCTCCAGGATTTTCTGTGTAGTCTTTTTCTTAGATAAACAGCTCTGTGTAATCCTTCTCTATTCTTTAACAATAATTCTTAATTTATCGGATTTCTCATAGTCAATTTCGTGTGCTCGTCCACTTCTCTCTTCCCCAATAACATTGTTTCTGCGAGAAGACTCCAGTTATAAATAGTAATCTTCCACAGCTCCATTACCAATACTTCATGTCTCCTATAAATGTTTTTTGTCAAACTCATCAAAAAATGAATAAATTTGTAAAATTCAACTTCATGGCACATTTTTAAAGAAAGTGCCATAAATAATGTCATTAAAATGGTTTTTTAAGTTCAATAATATTTCAATATATGTTATCTGTAAATAGATGTATATTAATTTTTAGAATAATTTTAGAACTTAGAATACGACTCAGGAAACAATGCATTTCATACACGAGTGTGGAGATTTTCACAGTTCACGAGAATATATTTTCGAAGACAATAAACAATTGTAGTCTTTCTTGACACTGAGAATTTTTAGAATTTTTTTGAGTCACACAAAGAAAAATATTTTTTGCAATTGATATGAACTTTACCTAATAAATTCCTAGACAGAAGCTGAATATTCTGAGACTTTTATTCGAGAATGCCTGAAATATGTTTTTCTTAACCTAGACTACTCACTATCTGATACTACTTTTGCTTTCAAATATTTTACACTTCGATAATTTTCAATTTATGAAACTAATGTGAATTACTTTTATATAATTATTTTTAAGATTCTGTTTTCTATGTATCAGTCTTCTGTCATTATTATTATTATTATTATTATTATTATTATTATTCTTATTATTATTATTATTATTATTATTATTATTATTATT
>JBBMKC010068251.1:0-17394 GCA_037834085.1 Bipalium vagum | reverse complement strand
TCCTTCTATCTGCATCCAACTCCACTGTCTTTCATCATCTGTCTTAAAAATCTCTACATCATCCACATTTCGATTTCATATTTTGTTCATTGAGTCAATCCCACAGACGAAATGTAAGCTATGCTATCCACAGTCCAATTCCTCTTGATTGCTAATGTCTTGTATTATCTCATCTGCTTCTTCGTGAATACACTTCACAGACCGGCGCTGATGCGCGGGAGCTGAAATTAACAAAAGACAAGCTCTAAATTGATGTCCGTGCTGGCCACAAATCAAACATCTATTCTGAAGTGGACAGTGAGAACGCAAATGATCGTTTGAGTCGCAACAATAACATTGACCCGACCTCAGCTGTTCGTCCTTAGGTAATGGTAAGCCGCTGGATGAGTTGTACACCCGCTTCGTGATATGTTTCATTGAATACCTAGGTGGTTCTCTTCTATTGAGATCGGCTTGCCTGTGATGCGTATCTCGATGTTCATTCGAGATTCTGGGATTATCTTGTCGTTGGTGCGTTCTGTAAGACTTCCCGACAATGGGGAAAGGCTTCATTCCTGATATAAGATTCGATCTTTCGGCTCTGTAGTCATCTCTGAATGATCCCGGTCGAAAAAAAGATCAGCAAGAGATCGAATACTTCATTGAGTCATAAGTCATTAAGTTAGAGCCATTCATCTATAACCTTTGAACCATCGTTCAGCCTCACTTGAACTTCGACCATTGAATCGGCGAACATTAAAGTTTATTAACTCTTGGGTTTTACTCGGCAAAGCATCCATAATTATTTTCCTGTCTTGTCTCCTTGTGACAACATTGACATTTCCGCTGTGGTCGCAAGTTAATTCGTTCTTCATAACAGTATAAAATATAACACGTGAAGGTGAAAAGTATTTATTTAAACAAATCAATAATAAATAACATAACTGTATAGATTTAATAAGTGCCATCTTTTTATCCTTTATTTAAATTAATTAATTATCTAAAATTAATAACATAACTCGGGAGAATCAAATATATAAATAGAAACGATTTAAATGATTTTTTTAAAAGCATCTTGACTAAAATGGAGGAAAACAGAGTTGCTGATATCTTTAACTATAACGAAAAATCGATTTTCTACAAACAGATACCACCAAAAAGTTGAATGGCAAAAACACGCAGAATTAAAATCTTTATTCAATTTATTTTTGATTTTTCCGAATTAGGATGATTACCTGGCGCAATTTTATATTTTCTGTCATCAATTTTTTATAATAATTATTTTCCGTTAACAGAGATTGAAAAAAAATCAATCAGAAAGTTGATGTGTCTTTTAAATAGTGCTTTTTTAATTCTCAACAATTCCTATTTTAATAGAAAAATTCATTAAAGGTTTTTAGTTAAATAGAATTGCCAAATTAATTTGACATATTTTACTATGTTGACGAACACGTAATTTTTTTCTTAGTTCACATGTCGGCAATAGGTGCCGTATCTTTCAACGAGTTAATATTAAATTGGTAAACATAAACACTTTCTAGAAAATTAAACTGTAATAGAAATAATTAGGTTTTATAAATGATACGATTAATTTTTGGTTGCTGAACGTAAATTAATGAATATACAAAAATTATAACATGTCAAAAACTTAGATTTAAATAATTTAAAATAAATAGTGCATAACGATGTCAGGTTATTTTCTTAAAACTTAATTAAAATGTTATAATTTTAATTCATCATTTGAAACAGAATAATATTGTTTATTTTTATATACGAGACTGATACGCACATTTTAACAAATGAACAAATAGAAATTAATGACATGATTGATAACAATAATTAATATATTGAAAAATATGATTGAGGTTTTATAAATATATATATTATATATATAAATATTATAAAATTGGTAATATAGCCTCTGTCTAACCTGATTTGGTATCTTTTCTGTCACAACCCCTTAGCGCACCTAACCTAACTGAAGTTACTGTTAACTAAATATTTCTTAAGCTTGTAATCTATTAAAATCAAAACGCAGATAACCACTTGTAATCTTTATAATAAGGGTAGATCCCTTTACTTAAATAAGACAATACAACACTAAACCAGTCTCAAGCAAATTTCAATCACTCCTCAAAAACTAAAAGTACTGTGCCAGGATACTCCTGGTCTGCAAAAATAAAATTACCAAATAATAAAAACACTTCTGCTTTTTGCCTTTATTTTGGTCAAAAAGTAATGAATTTACGCTTGCTTATATAAGTAATTTTCATTGTTATTTAATGTTTCTAATTAGACAGTTAAGCTGCCAATCATGGCGTACTTTTTTAAATAACTGTTTATAAATATAAACTTAATTTAATTAATTATAAAGTTAATTTAGTTTAACTTACATGCTACTGAATAAAATTCAGTAGTTGTTTCTTTAATAATATTTTTAATTTTATTTAAAATTTATTTAATTAAATTAATAACTAGAATAAATAATATTAAATTAGGCAGCTCATTTTTTCCTATGGTTTGAGTGAAAAGAGATGTATACAATAAAAAGAGGTAGAATTTCAAAATCTTTAATATGGTTAAGTTTTACGTCAATCACATAAGTTAATTGAATAATATATAAAAACTAAGATTAAGTAACTTAATACTCCACTGAATCATACCACAATAAGTTTATGATCAGATAATATATTGACGATTGTTCCTGTCTGCATGTTGTTCAGCTTTTGACAATACACCACCAATAAAATACTAATAAGGATAATAATAAAATAACCAGTAATGATTTAATTGAATCCAATCAATTAATCACCAAATCAATAAAATCCAAAGAGATAATACGAATTAATAAAAAATTATATGATGAAAAATAAAGTTATAGATTGACAATAATATAAGGCGATGATCAAGTAAATAAGAAAACAGATAATAGCAAAAAAATAAAAAATAAAAAAATATCTCAAAGAAATGGAGGATAAAGATTAAGTTCACGAACCAATCACAATGTCCATGTCGATGGAACTTCACAGAATCCGGTCGTACAGAGAATTCTAGAACAACATACCGATAACACGATGAAAAGTCGGAATCGAGATATTTATCTCTACCTTTTGTAATAAAAATATTCATTCAACTATTTTCGTTTTTTTAAAAACTACCAACTCTGTGAGCTCGATCACGATCAATCCGAGCTCCAAACCGGACAACCTAAGTGATACGTCGTTCCGGAATAAAAGGAATAATTCAGACAAATAATACTGCATAAAAGAAAAATAATTTATGAGTACAGGCAGCATTAACCGCTTTTATAGTCTATGGATAAAAAACCCTATTAACTAATGAAAAATAATTGATGGCATGTAAAGAAGACTAAATAACATTTCCTAATTATTAATATTAATAATAATAATAAAAATAATATTATTATTCAGGAATTTTTAATTTATTACTATTACCATTAATATTTTACATGTGCTTATTATTATATTTTATTTTTATTGAACTTATCAATATTTATATTAGGTCTACAAATATGACTCCGCCGTTTTTATTTTATATAATTAAAATAAAAATGAAATTATTTTTTGTATATTTGTTGTTGTTTAAATAATATTCACTTTGAGCGCTAATTATAATAATAGAATAATTTTTAAAATAGTTTGCACATCATTAATTATTTACTATTTTAGATGACAACATTTGTGCTGGAAAATAACCATTTGCGGGAAGCTTTATTATTTTTATTTAATTTAAAGAAAAATGCTGCCGAAGCATATAAATTACTAGTACAGGCTTATGACAACAATTCTTTAGCTAAAAGAACATGTCAGGAATGGTTTCAAAATTCAAAACGGGCAATTTTAACCTTAATGACAATGCCCACGGAAATCCACCAAAAAAATTTCAAGACCCTGATTTGCAAGACTTGTTGGACGAAGACGACTGTCAAACTCAGGTACAATTAGCTGATCATTGAATGTTTCCCAACAAACAATCTCCAATCGCTTACGCGGTTTAGGAAAGATTCTGAAGGTGGGAAAGTGGGTACCTCATGAATTAACAGAAAGAAGTCAAGAGCAGAGAAAAACCGAATGCGAAATTTTGATGAAAATGAACAAAAGAAAATCTTTCCTTCATCGTGTAATAACTGGCGATGAAAAATGGATATATTTCTCCAATCGCATACGAAAAAGATCTTGGGTTGATCCAGATCAGCTGACAAAGTCAACTCCAATTAATGGAAAAAGAGTATTGTTATGCAACTGGTGGGATCAAAAAGGTATCCTGTACTACGAACTTTTGAAACCTGGTGAAACCGTGACTGCCAATCGCTATCAACAGCCGGTAATGCAACTAAGCGAAGAAATCGCTGCCAAACGACCAGAATGAGCTGATAGACATGGGAAGATAATATTGCTTCATGACAACGCTCGGCCTCATGTCGCAAAAACCGTTGATGAGGCTATAACACAGTTGAAATTGGATGTCTTACCTCACCCACCATTGCTCTCTCGATTATCATTTATTTTGTTAGATGGCATATGGTCTGTCAGAGCACAGCTTTATGACTTATGAGGATGTAAAAAAATGGCCAGATCATTGGATTGCCTCTAAATCAAATAATGTTTTCAATGATGGCATACATAAACTGCCCCAACTTTGAGAAAACGTTGTCATGAGTGAAGGAAATTATTTTTATTAAAAATCTTTAATAAATTTGCTTTGGTTGTTTTTTTATTTATTTTATTTTAAATAAGGGTAAAAACGGCGGAGTCATATTTGTGGAACTAATACAATGAAAACCAAACAATATTCATTACCGTTCAATCTGAAAGGGAAAACTTTATAAATTTTAAAATATATTATGATTAATGTTAATTATATAATTTTTAGTAAATGAAATGATCTTAAGAAAGTGATAATGAATAATAATATTATTATTATTTAGTATTATTATTATATTTATTTTTTTTATTATTATAAAAAAATCGACAAAATCCGACTAAGCAGATTACAAGTATCACTCCGAAAATAATTTTGATGCTATTTTTTAAAAAATTATATATATATATATTCCTATTACATCTGCTGGCAGTTGTCACGGTAATTAAATATTCTGTCAATTTTAATGATCTGAGTCTATTTTCCCCCAGTACATATTGCGGGAAAAGCATATGGTTGACATAAATTGCGAAAAATGTTTTTTATTGCGTCACTGAGATCTGGTTTCGCTACATTTTCTTACGAATCCATACATATTTATATATAGATAGATAAATAACGACGTAGATGAAATATAGAGATATCTACACTAATAAAGTAACAATAAAAAAATAAAAAATAGATTTCTTTTTAGAAAATTTTTTCAGTAAAATTAGCCAAACACAAATTTTTCCAAACGGTCAATATTTACTACAGGATATATATACGGGATCAAACCCTCAAAATATGAATACTAGAAGGGTACTGTACATTTATACAAATTAATGTACATACCATTTTTCGGTGAAAAGAATTATTCGAACTAAAGAATAAATGTAGAAGTGAACAAGAAACGAAAATTCTTTTCTTAGTAATACTGTGGAGTATCCCAGAATAATGACATTTTTTGATAAACAATTCCTTTTGTAATTTTTTTGATTTTTATCTGTGTAATGTGGGATCATCAAATTAAAGACGAATACAATTAATATTCTTATTATTATTTTATTATTTATTATTAATTATTAACATTACCAAAAACAAATAAACAAAGGATTTAAATAGAAAACAAATCTAGAAAATAGAAATTACTATGAATAGAAAAAACTATAAATAAAATAATATATGTTTCTAAAATTAGAATTTAGGCAAATAAAATAATATGAATTTCTAAAAATAGAAATCATAGAAAAATAGTAAAATCGCACCCAATAGTTCTCACCAATGGCTCAGTAAGCCACACAGAGCACTCTAAAAGAGACAAGCGAATATTCAGCAGAGGACGATTTCAAGCAAAACAATAAGACCGAATTACCCTAGAGAGTTTCAAAGAAGCTGTGGACAATCAACATTTGCAAAAAATTATTGAGAAATCTCTATTCACTTTTTATAAACTCTGTACGAATTTTCTTAACAACAGTTTATTTTATTCTTAAAATATATTATCTAATATCAAGCAATCTTTACCGATTGACTTGGTAATATTATTATTAATTAATTCTTCTAAATAAGTGCTCGAAGCTTTTCGAGAATCAAATAAAGTTTTATTTTTTCCCTTTTCCTTTTTTTATTTTAAAAATTTCACAACCGCTAGCTGGTAAATTGCTGAGAACCTCTGCGCCTTAAACAAAGTTTGTGCCAAAAGATTTCTTTAATTGATTATCACATAAAGATTTTAATTGTAAAAACCAGATTTACAAATAAATATTTTAAAATCATTTGTTTCATCTCAGTTCATTTGAATTTTTATTTGATCGTTTATTGTGACAGTAATTTTCAGTTTTTGTGCTTGAACGTTCAGCAGTAAACCATTCTGATATTAAACATTTTGTTAAGTAACCTAAAAGCTCGATTTCAATCTTCTTAACTTAAAACAGTCATTTTTAGGAACTTGACAATACAAAAGTGTTTAATAACATCCTGAGAAAATCATGTTAGTCTTTTTTTTGAAAAACTAATGGAATGAAGAGGGATGAATGAATGAGACCAACTGATCGACCTCAGTTTCAGAAACGAAAGACGAAGAGTAAAATTTATATATGCCTTGAGAAAAAGATATGTTTCGAATCTAAACCATGATTCCTTAACTCAGCGGATATAAGTATAACATTATCAATTATATAAATCCTTTATGATCATTCCTTCATATCCAAAGTTTAAAAAATTGAAAATTATTATTATTTTTCAAAATAATTTAACTCAAAATTTGGTAAAATTATTTATATATATTTTTATTTAATAATATAATTTATCTACTATTTAATGCTAAGAAAATTAAATTAAATTAACTGAACTTTAATAATTGCCGTTGATTTTAAAGTCGTCTCCGTCTATAATTTTGACTATTTAATAATTGAATTAAAACAAAATAATTGAATTAAAAACCAATAGAAATATAAAAAAATTATCTTACTGCTGTAACGTCAACTATAAAATCTGTGTAAGAAAATTTTATTTATTGGGAAATGTAGGCTTTTTATACCAAGATTTTTCTCAGTGCGTCAGATTACTTTATGTAAGATTATTTTGTTTCTTTTAATTTTTCTCCTACTAAAAAAGATTACGAAATATTATTCAAGAATTATAATAAAACTTAAGCTTCCATGTTTAATATTGACCAGTAACAATATTGTCAATCAAATTTGAACAATCTCTTAAAAATATAATTTATTTTTGGAACCATTTTTACACGATATTCTTTCTCAAATGTCGAATTATGTGCAACTAACAACTACAAAACTTCGTTCATTTAATATCATGCTAATATCAAGGAATTTCTCAATTTTGCAGTATGTGAAATATCAATTTCTTCAATCATTACACGAACACCATTAATGTTAGTGGCTGAAACGAATGTTAACGGATAACATCACGAAATTCATTCTTCAGACATGTGCATGAATTCGGCGAACCATTTGTAAACGCTGCTCTTTGATGGTGCTTCATTTTGAAAGGCTAAATGAATTTAATGTAGACATTGATTTGATGTAAGGCCAGATGTTAAAATCATTATAAATCATTGAGCCAAAAACTTTCTCAATACCTCAAGTAATAACCAGATAAAGTAATGCGCGCGAATAAAAAGGTGAAATAAAACATCCAAACCCAGTGATTTCAGGGTTTGTTAAAACCGTTCAACCCAAACCGTTTTGAAATCCTCAAATCAATATATAATATAATATAATAAAATAAAAAATGTAATATAATTTAATGTACAATAATTAAATAAAGCTTAGACTTTTACAACATAAAATCTTACTTAATGGTCTTGTGGAATTTTAGGCACTGGTCGATAAAATCTAAAGGTAAACGTTGATCGTTGAACATCCGTTTTAGAAAACGCTCTGCATCTTCTAATTGTAGGTCCATAGCTTCAAGATAATGAACTAAATATTTTAATTTTAATAGATGAAAATATTAATATTAAATAGTAGGATCTTTCTTTTTTTACTTATTTCTTATTTTATAAAAAACCGACATTTTCAAGATATTTTAATTATTAAGCACGAAATTTTTATTTTCTTCACAATTTATTGACAATTAATGATTGATTTAATTAAAATTTTATTTAAATATAAGGTACAATTTAAAATATTTATGGTCTTTTTAAGTGACACGATAAAGCTTTTTCTAACAGTGTATATCAGGTGATCGGAAAGTAATCAATTATTCAAGAATTTCCTTAAAACATTTATTTTATTATTAGAAATAACAAGCTAACCAATAATATATTTATCACTGTTATCAATTATCGCTTTCCAATATTCTTCTAACCTTAGGATTCTATTTATGAATTTACTATCTTTCGACTCGAAGAAATCCTTTAATCCATAATTGACATCATCAATATCTTTAAATGATATATTACTCAAATTATGTTCCAGAGAGCGGAATAAATAATAATCTGACGAAGCCATGTCAGGTTAATGTAGAGGATGCGTTGGAACCATAAATCTCAGCTGTCTGATCTTCTCCTGGATTATTCTTGCTGATTAAGGTCTTGTATTATCCTGTTGTAAAATTACCGATTTCCAGTTTACCAACGTGGGTTGTTTGATTATCATTTTTGATAAAACTGGTCCACTTGATTACAATAAATGACAACATTAATTATCTGTCCTGATTTTAATTGTTCAAAATGAATTATTTCAATATAAACAGAATTTTGAATTTTTTGAAATTATTCATTTACTGAAAAATTCTCTGAGGAACCACACTCTGCTGTACAAATTGGATGGCTGTGTCATTATTCACAGTCCGACAAGGACCTCTTCCAGGAAGATCTGCGACTGATCCAGTATTTTCAAAACAAGAGATAAGTTCCGAATCATGTTTATGGTAGGGGATTTATTTACATTAAAATCTTCTTTGTGTTAAAATAATAGACTTATCATTCGAACCGAATAACTCTTATTTTTACTCTGTGTTAAATATCATATCTACTCATTTAAATCTCCAAATGATACTTAATATTATCTAAAAAAATTTTAAAACATCATTATTATATTCAATTTTAAATAGATCAGTTTTTCAGTGGCCACCCTATATTGCCATTTAATGCAGAAATTTCTTTCTTGCCTTCTGTTTAATTTTTTCCTTTATGGATCAAAAATATCATACAATATCTTCAAATTTTCCAGGTTTATGAAATAAATTGAAACAAAATTATTTATTATAACCATGAAGAGCATAAAATTTACTATAAAAAAGAACAACAGACCGTGATTTATGATATATTAGATAATTAACTTTAAATAAGCATATGTAGAAGAAAACTGATTACTTTACGGTCTTACTTGAATTTAGGAAAGTGTTTTAATTTATTTATTCTTTAATTATTAGAAATTATCTATTTAAAATACATTCTGATCTTTAATACAATTATGTATTTGTCTAAATCGGAAACCCCGAAAAAATTAAAGTTTGGCAAAAATTAGAGGGAAATAAATTAATTTAAAAGAATACGTAACCATTCTTACAAAACTATATAAATATAGATACTTGATAAAGTACTTAGCAAACCAAAAAATATTTATAACAAAAATTTTATTTTTTCGTAAATTAATCCATAATTGTCGTCTGTTGCCTCTAAACGTTTGTTTATTAAATAATTTTTCAATATCCATAATCTATAATCTTATAAGTGACAATCTTTATTATCCAAACTTACAAAGTATTATTTTAATTCATGAAAATAATTCAGTACTGCTTCGAAACTTAATTTTTTAATAACTTCGTTATTGTCTTCATTAGGTTTTATTAAGAATTTTTACAATTGAAAATTTCATACGGGTTATAAAGTGGCTTTTATTTGAAAATCTAAAATAGAATCATAACTTTTCGAAACCTTCACCGCTGCAAAATCTTTATGCCATAGTATGACGTTTTAAATTAATTTTTTAATTATTGATATTTAATAATTTTATAAATCCAATTAAAATATGTCGATTATATAATGGATCATATTAACATGACATTACAATAACCAACAAATAAATCTTACACGACATAATGTTATCATTTAAATTTGACACAACATAACTTCAACAATAAATAGTTTAAAAAATCAATTAAATTTGACAATAAATGATTAAAATTGGAAAGGAAAGCAATAAAAACATCTTTTATAAAATTTATTATATCTTAAGTAGTTGTAGAGTTTTACTAAATGTTTCTTCCTCCCAGGTATCCAACCTTATGAATTCTGTTAAAAAAAAATAAAAGTTCAATTTAACATAAGACATATCATGTTCATCGGTATATATTATTGAACCGGAACGAACGACTCTTCTAATAATTGGTAACATTGTATCGGCTTTTTTATCTGGAATTACCATTCAGAATCCTATAGCTGGATTCTCTGATATATCGACAATTGTTAGTTCCCAAATCTTGGTCCTCTGCAACGGTGAGATTTGACGTTGTAATTGAGCCTTACCTCGTCGCATTGGACAAAAATTTCAATTCCATCCAGTTGTATGGGATTTTATTTTACCAATTATAAAATACCGCAATCTTATAAAGACTGGGGCTGAAATCGATACCTGGCATTTCATTTGCGAATATGTCAATTCATTAGATTGTTTTTATGATTTGCCTAAGTTCCATTTTAAAATTTGATAACCATGAGAAAATTGAAACTGGAAAAAAATCATTTAAATTTGACACAACCTAATGTCATTAATTAACCTTGACACTACATAAAAAATCAACTAAATTTGACACAACTTTTACAGAAATGTAGTGTAAACTTAAATAGATCCTAAATAATAATATATTGATTTATAATAAACATGGAATTTGAGATAAATAAATTAAAATAAATTATATTTAAAAGTACAAAACTCTTTTTATTAAATGATATTTTTAATTAAATAATATACAAAAAAAAAATAATAAATAAAAAAAAAATAAATAAATAAATAAAAATAAATAAATACAAAAAAATAATCCATAAATAACCCATTTCAATTGAAAAAGTATTAAAATAAATTAAATAATATTAAATAAAAAAAATTATAAAAAAATCAATATCAAATTCAATTTCACCTATAGAATAAAACATTACAAAAAATCATAATTATCTCCAATAGGATCATACTACCTGATCTCATTCTGGCATCACATGTTATTTTGAAACAGTTTTTATACATTTGTTAATTCAAACATTAATAATTTAATTTAATTAAAAAAGGAAACCTTGATTTACAAATCAGAGCATGATTAATTTTCATAGTCAATATGTAATTTTGAAATAAACAAATACATGAAAAATAATAAAACAAATAAAATTAATATTAAAATTAATTTAAAAAAAAAAGAAATAATAGTAATAATAAATGATTATAAGATACAAGATAAGAGAAATTTTGAGCTTATAGCCTCATTTCAAAACATTAAGGAAAATACCTTAAATTTCTCAAAGGTTCTCCTTGCTTTAATAATCAATGAAACGCTTCAGATCACATAATGATATTAATTTAATCTCAAAATATCATAAAGATATCAATCCCCATAAAATTAATATTTCTTTTATTCTACGTTAAATGTCTTACATATAATTAAAAATAAAAAAATTACGGAAATTATTGAAAAAAATGTAAAAATTAATTACCCTAAGATTACGAGTCGAGATTATTCTAAACACTGATCTATGGTTTGCGATTCCCTCTTAATATTGGAATCATTTTGATCCTTATCTTAACTATGAGGATTATTTCGTTATGGTGATCAAAAATGCATTTCTTCAGGGCAGTAATTCCAGAGATAACATAAAGGATTAGATGTAAAATCGAGCTCTTTCTTTTTTTTCGAAAAATTCTCGTTTTTACTTTCGACAGCTAATTAAAGCTTCCTTTTAAGTAGCAAATCAGTATATATGCATATCGAAACATGCAGGCAAGAAATCCAAATTAGAGAATAGTTTTCCATGATGCATTGAGACACTTATTCCTCAAGGTAACGGATAAAAACATCCCTTATTTAATGTTATTGATTTTGTATAAAAACATCATTGAAACATTGTCAGTCAGGTCTGTAACATAAATTTAAAATATTTTGAAAATGTTTTTATTATTATTATTATTATAATTATATTAATATCAATATTGGTATTATTTTATTAGTATTATATTATTATTGAAATTATTTTTTTATTATTATTTTCATTATTATTATTATTTATTATTTATATTAATTTTAGTAATATTTTATTAGCATTATATTATTATTAAAATTATTTAACCAAGACTCAAAATCTGAAAATTACAGAAATATCTTTTCATTTTTCAAAATTTATTGAATTTTTTGCTATATAATTTTTAAAAAAATTTTCTCTATCTGAAAGCATTTTCTGGATTTTAAAACCTATTTTTAGAAAAGTAGGTTTGCCTTTGAAAAAATAAATAGGAAATTTATTGAGCTTAACTATTCAAGGCAAATTATATATGAAAAATCACATTATTATGAAATCTCAAGAGTTTGATGATAAAGAAAGGAAAATTGATTGTTTTGAATTTTTTAAGAAGTGGTTTCTTTGTTGATTGAAAAAATATTTTGTTTATTTATTTTTTAATCTCACTAAAAATAGATCGGAAAATTTAATCGATATTAAAAAATTCAAATTTATCAAAATTTCTCTATTATAAATATGTTATTGCAATCATTTTATTTATTTTTATTATTTATATATTATTATCATTTATATATTATATTTACATATTTAGATATTATTTTATTTCAGAGAAAAAAAATTTTTTTAAATTCGACGGAAAAATAATTTCATAATTCAAAAACTTTCAGGGTTTTTATTAAAACTAAAACTATAAGAAAAAAATATTCAAAATATAAATATTTTTCAGATAATAGGATAATATTTATTTTAAGGTTTCTTTAGTAACGTTACCTCTAACTATGAATTTTCATATATAACGGGTCTCAAAAATGTTGCTTAAATACATAAGTTAATTCGATTACAAGTAAGCCTATTATAATGTTCTGATTTAGCTAAGATATATCTTTTGATAAATTATTTACATTTATTATATTTTTATATAAAGAAATTCATTTAAATTGAATCGCGTGCAACATGGTTTATTTGTTCTGAAAACCGACCAATCAAAAACGTTATGAGATGATATGAAAGATAAATGATGAAACTTTGGAAGTTCAGAAGATGAGTTTGTATTACGTCTAAACTTTAGACATTCAGGACTTCCAGGATAACAATATTTCTTTCACAGCTCTGAAACATTTTCAGTTAGTTTTTTCTGAAGGAAAAAAGCCACCTAAATTTCCCGTGTTATACTCGAATTAACAACTACTGAGCATTTTGAGAGTACTGATAATATATTTTGACAATAACTCATTATATCTAACAGCGAAAACGATAACTTTCAATATTTTCTCTTTCCAGAAGATTTTTCGCTGTTTAATTGATATAAAGTATTTTTGATTTTTGTATTAAAATCTTTAAAATCCACCAAAACATTGTCTTCACAAACCATAAAAAAATTTTTAATCTTTATTTCATTTCTCTCTGAATAGTTAGATGAGAATCTCCAATTTATCTTAACAATGATATCATTGACCTTCTTAATAATTCATTAACATTTCAGTTACATCTTCTATTATTTTATTTGCTATGGTTTTTTCTCTTCTTCTTTCTCTAGCCTTCTTTGTAGTCTTTCCAATGTTTCGGAATTCGGAAAACAATTATTCATCCAATCAAAACCATTTGAACAATGTCACTGACAGTTTTGACAGGTAGTAACAAATTTTATATACGATGACGAAGATCGATGTTAGATCGGAACGCTTTTTATAATGTGAAAAAGATTTTATTTAAAAATAAAAAAAAATTAAATATTAATCTTTGTAATGGTTCTTTTTCTTTCAATACCGGTTTGAATGTTCACCTAAACTTTATTATGGCGTTAAGAATTACCATACTAACGAAGACGGTAAATACAGTAAGACAGGACGATAACTATTTTTGTTTGCTGTTTTATTTAAAATATAATGTTAAAAACATTCAATAAATAAAAAAATAATTTTTAAATATACCGTAAATTTTGACGAATTAAAAATAAATAAATAAACTAAATATGTACAAGATATGTACAGTCAAAGGTAAAAAGGCATTATTTTTAATAATTGATTTTTTCTTCTTTGCAATCAATAATTGCTAAGCATGTTGCCCCGTTCGGGTTTACTAAATTATTTAAGATGTCCATATCAATGTTATTCCATTCTTTATATGAGAATTCTATTAATCCATGAAGATGTTTTGGTTTTCTTACACAAAGTTTGACTATTGACCATAGATTTTCTATGGGAGTAACATGTGGACTGTTAGGTTCAAATAAATTGGAGACACCGGGATTCGAACGAACAAAATTGTATTTTTACAACAAGTCTTTACAAATAATTGAAAATAAATCAATAGCACATTTCTGTGAGCCTAGTATGGCATTTTTACAAAAGAAAAAATAAAACATAAAGTTTATCACATAATTCAGTTTTTTTTTAAATTTTTCACATGCGCATGGACTGCTCTACCGCTGAGCTACGTCCCCCGACTAACTTTCAATTTATCTCACATGGACAATAAGAAGGCCAGTCCATTAATTTGGGTGCCTCAATAGACAAGAATTCTTGGACAACCCGACTTTTATGTTTGGGATCATTGTTCATTTGTATTCTCCACTCCATTATTCTTATGGCTAACAATATTTGAGAAAAATTATTTCAAATCACAAGAAATATACATTTAAAAAGTTGACATATACAGTGGGCTTTTGTACTCTATTTTATATATATATGAAAGAATTTTTGAAAAGATTTTTTTGTTCTCGATAGAAAAATAACTGATAAATGAAATCGTGAAAAGAAATATATTTGCATAATTAATATTTTCAATGTCAGTTAATTAATGCTCTTAAAATGAAACAAATAAAAATTAAGTTTCCTTTAATTACTTTCCAAGTAATAATTCAACCATAATTCAATTTTTTTGATCAAAATCATTAAGTCTGAGACCGTAGGAAAATTCTCTTTTTAACGATCTGATCATCACATTGATAGAAAATTAATATTGGAAATATACTTAATATATAAAATATTGTCGAATAAAATATTGATTTATTATTTTTATCAGAAAAAATTGAATTACAAAATAACAAAGTGACACGACAAGTGCTGTCTATATGTATACTAACTGTTACTCCTTGAAATAGTAAAACGAGTTCTATGAATTTGAAGTAGCAAAATTAGTGCAAATATGGCAGAGGATCATTGATAACTATGAAAAATATATAACTTAAAGCAGGTTGTACCTGTATGAAGCGGTTCTTTGTCTTACGAAACTGAACGAGTTTATTGAAATTAGTAATTGCATATGTCTAGTTGGCCAAAAGCATGATCCGAGAGATCATAAAAGAAGATTTAATAAAAAAGAATTTAAAATTTAAAATTAATATCAAAAGAAGAAGAATCCAAAGGAGGCATACAAAAATTAATAATAATAAAAAGTTACTAAATTTTTTTTATCAAATCTTGGCGTTCGGATCAGAGGATTAAATTTAGTACCATAAGTCATGAATAAACGTTAAAAGAGTAGAGATTTGCAAATATCTGAAAAATCGGCTATTTAGATCTTTAAATCCGGCATCCTCTAAGGACAGTTATCCAAAAATAAGAAAGGAATGAAAAAGAAAATGTAGCTTATTTGTAGCAAGAAAATTCAAGTTTAGTTATCAGAAAATTGGAAGGTTTCTTGTCAGAAGATAGATGGTACTCGTCGGAAGAATCCAAAATTGTTTGCTAATTGGAAGACCAATATTTGTAATTATTCTTTAATTTGATAATGGGACTGCAGCAAGAGAATTTCAAAATTGAGTAATATTGAGTTTAGGACTCTTCAGGCGACCGTAAAAGGCCTAGTGAACGATCCCGGCGAGTCATTATCGTTAAGGATGAGTGTTTCTTTTTCGCTTGATTTACAGTTTCAGTAGTTTGTTTATTGTCTAAAATTTCTTTTATAATTAATTAACATTTAATAACATTTAATTATTTTACTATAATTTCCCTTGATTTTACTTAAGACATTTATTATGATTATTGATTTATAACTGATCGATTTCCAGTTTATTGTGATTATTTTATTGCAATAAAGTTTTCTGTAATTATTTTGATTCATTTTTCAGAATAGACGAAAAAGTTTTATTTAGAATATTTTGATTCAATAGCGCGATTTAACAGTAAAGTTTTCGTGGTTATTTTGATTTAACGAATACATTATCAACAAAGTGAAGAGTTAAGACCAAACTCAAAGTCATATATTTCGGATTGAAATAAATTTTAATACTTAATAATACTTTTAATACTTAGTAATATTTTTGATTTGAGAATTATATTATATTTTTATTTAATTCATCTATTTTATAGCAAACAATAACAATAGCAAAACACAATATGTCTGAACTACAGGTAATAAATACTTCTAATGATACTTACTTTGTAGGTAAAGGCCTCCTAGCAGTATCTTTGTACTTTCTGAACAAATTAACTCTCCATTCGTAATGTCTTTTTTTATTTGAAGTACAAATAATTTTCTTTATAAAAGAAATTAAAATGAAACGAGAGATTCTTCAAAGAATGTATACTTTGTCAAATGATCATGGAGCAAATTCGGATCTGGAGTGTAGAATTTAATACAAAACTCATAGGAACATTCGTTCTTATAATCTGTCTGTTTCTTGATAGCTTTGCGCAGATCCAACCAAGTCTGAAATAAAATAAAAATTGAATAGAAATGATTTTTATGTATGATCACTTAAATGAGATAAGTGGCAATGAGCATTGTTAGTTGAAAATTAATCGAGATAATGGGATTCAAACCCGGTAATCTTTACTACTTAAAAAAAATTATTAATTTTTTAAAAGTACAAATATCTTTAATAATAACATAAAAAATGTATGAATAACAGACTGCGAATTTACAACTCTAATTTCAAGAAATATTCTAATGGGACTTATTCATCAACATTATCTTTAAAAAAATTCACAAATCTTTGTATAATTTAACAAATAATCTTAAGAACTAACTTCGATTATTTAATTATATATTTTTTTAAATTTTAAAAACATAATAATAATAATAATAATAATAATAATAATAATAATAATAATAATAATAATAATAATAATAATAAT
>JBBMKC010068140.1:0-17396 GCA_037834085.1 Bipalium vagum | reverse complement strand
AATAGTAATAATAATAATAATAATAATAATAATAATAATAATAATAATAATAACAATAATAATAATAATAATAATAAATATTTTACATACTTACTTTGCTCAAATTCAATATTTTCAATATTTATTCTTGAAAAAAATTTATATTTGATATTATCAACGAAGTCGATACCAGTAGGGGTCATTCTAAATTATTGAAAAATGTTAAATTAGAATTAATACAAATTTTAATGCGTTAAAATTTTTTGTTGATTTCATTTTTACCTGTGTTTTGTTAAATGTCAAAAATGTATTAAAAATATTTTCCTTTTAAAAATCAAAACATCTTGTAGTGAGATTAATATCATAATTGGCGGTTATTATCCTTCAAAGGAAATCAAACTTCGTTAAAAAATTAATTTTTCCATACCCTTTCAAGTCTTATGATTTTACCAGACCAGAGAATTAACTAAGTCAATCAGTCTGATGAATCTCACATAACCTTTACAGAAAGTACAGAAGGAAAATAAATTGATTCAGATTAAATGATATTTTTATCAAATCACTTAAATTATTTTTGATATAGTATTATAAAGTATGCTCAGGTTTTAGTTTTTTTTAAATAAAATTTAAAGTAATAAAAAAAATAATCGTTTTGTCATACCATAAAGGTAGAAAAGATCAATCAACAATATAAGACCCAATATTGTTCATCACTGTTTTCCACCTTTCAGGTAATTGCAAATAGAAAGTTTTTTTGAAGCAAAGAAATTATCTAGAAAATCAATTTATCTCTGTAACCTTTTTGAAGTGACATTCGGTTAAAGTATTGGATTGAACAAAAAAGGTCATAATTTGTCGGAAATAGGTTCGGAGAGAGAGCCGCGTGAGGAAGAACTTTCCACCATAATTATAGGAATTTTTCTCTTCGTATGTTCAACCACATGCGACCTGGCATTGTCATGCATCAAAATAATTTTACGCTACAGTTGTCAGGTAAAGATTTCTTTCTTTATTTTTTCAGAAAATTGTGTTTACTGTTTTCCATAAGGTTCGGCATTAATAGTCGCACCTATTTGAAGGACCTCATAATGAATAGGGTCTTTCAAATCCAACCATATCCAAAGTAGCATCTTTTTGTAGTGAATATGTTCTTTTGCGACCGAGGTAGCTGGCATATCAAGGTCCACCCTCTGTTATATTCTTAGAAGTATCATAAGTAATCCATTTTTTGTCTTCAGTAACAAAAGTAAATCTAATCCGTGATAAAATAATTATCAAATCTTATATGATTGTCAAACATTTAATTGTGACAGTTTGTTGCTCGGTGTTTAACAATATTTCAAGCTGCAATCTTTAAACGACTTTTTTTGATATTTCCAATTAATTCAATATGGAATACAAATTTCAATTGAATTTACGTGATGGAAGACTCTCACTGGATTACTATTTATCCTCTGAAACAAATCTCTACTTGTTTGACAACCATCCTCTTTCACACTTGCTCTCAAATGGTCATCATCGAAATTTTTATGGCCAATCGGTGTCTTGAAAATTGAATGTGCCAATTTCGAATTTCTCATCCAGCCCCAAACATGTTTTCCATATATATTACAAATTTCCTGGACCGCTTTTCTGACAACTTTCTGACCTCGATTAAAAAATTAGCAATAGGTGGTGGAAAGAAATGGTGTTTTCGACAGCACTGCACTTTAAAGCTGTAAGATTTAAATAAATGTAACATTTTAGTGGAATATTGTAGAAGAAGAAAAAGTCTTTCAATTAAATGAATTTATATATTTAAAAAACGTTATTGTTTACCTTAAAACAAAACCATAAAATAATAAAATCACAAAATATAATGTTATAACCTAATATTAATAACATTAAATAATTAATATAGTTATTTTTAAGAACTAACATTCTGAGAACTGGAGATTTTTTAGCAGTTTGTGTTCCCCTGCGCTTCATAGTTGTAACAATGACTTGATCGGAAAATAGAAATAGACAATATGATTCTTTTCTATCCTAATATGGAGAATATAAATAATATAAAGCAAAAAATAAAGATTCAAGATTAAATTTGGCTCACTTCCATAGTAACGGTATCGTGTCGAATAAACTGTCTATTTTGATTCATAGTCTGCAAATAATAATAAAATAATCATATATTTTAATAATATTTAAGAAAAATCAAATTAGAGATTAAATGGATTTCCCTCATTTTTCTTAATAGAAATTTGTATGTTGAAAATATTATTATTATAAAATATAAAAGTTTCTTGTGATTATAAACTCATCATCAGACTTTATTAAATATTCCTACATAATTTTCCAGCATTCTGCTGAGAGAGTTTTTAAAATAATGAGATTTTGATGAAAGAGATAAAATGGACAAAATTTGTTTTAATTTGCTCAAAATTTGGATCACTTATGATTTTTTTTGACCAAATGCCATTTTATGAGCTTTGACTCCGGTATTAAATTAAATTTAATGGAAAATAATTTTTGTAAATTTTATGGTTCATAATTGTATCAAGCTGATAATATTTTACGATTCTTCTGAACTCCAGTTCTACGTGATTGGAAAGTAAAGATGGTGATGGGAAAAAGCTGAAGAATTGGTTAATTTAAGACAAATATTCCTTAAGCCGCTAAATTTATATTTTATTAAGGAATAATTTTATCTAACCATTGGAGATAGTAATCTATCCAAGACTTTTAAACCTTCGATAAAAGTCTCATCTTGGGTAGCTTCTTTCACAGCATTTATTTTAATGGCCAACTGGTGAACCGCCGTTTGCGCTTCTAACAAGTACGTGTAATCTATTGAATCAGTATTGGTATATTCAATCAATCTCTGGAAAAGTTAAAGTCTTTTTAAGTCTCATTTGTAAAACGACGAAACCTTCAAAAGTAATTCGTATCTCGGGATTCTTTGAACGGGCTGCACAAGAAGAGCCTTTAAAGGCAGTTTATTTTTCGTTTCCTTTTGTTTTTGCTTAAGGAAAAAACAATTTATTCATGAGTTATTTATTCTCTAAAATTACTTCAACAAATTTCTGTAATGACGATTTTGAGTTCAACGCGTTCTCCAAAAGCTTTTCTGACATTGAGAAATTTTCGATAAACGAAGTGTAACAGTCTTGAACATTAATTAAAGAAAACTGAATATTGAATACCATTAAGCAATACATATCAAATTCATAATAAAACCATCTGAGCCATTTTGTCACCAATGGTGTCTTTGGGCTCCCATATTTGAAGGGTAGATAAAAATCCAGCATGATAAGTCAGTAATTGTTGTATCTTATTGAAGATTGTGTCCACCTGACTTTCATCTAAGAGCTTTTCCAATTTCAGAGGAATCATATAATGCTTGGAAAATAAAATCAATAAAATATATATTATTACGGAAAATACAACATACATTTACTAAAATTTCTAAGACTTTGACATATTCCGATTCCACACTAAGTAGTTCTTGAATAATTAAAAATCTCTTTTCCTGACACTAAATAAGTTTTTCATTAATAAATTCCATTGAAACGAAATATAAACTGGTTTTATTACTGAGATAAGAAATCATTACGTATTCATTTGAATAACTGTTATATGTTTTACAAATTATTATAAAATAATTTTTAAAAATTCTTTTTCTACTTGTTATAACAATAATAATAATAAATAATAAATAATAAATAATAAATAATTTATTAATAATAATAATAATAATAATAATAATAAATTATTATTATTATTATCTTAAGTTAAGATTCAAAATTTAATTTTTAAATAAACAATTCATTTTACTTAACTAATGACTAAAATAAAAAATATTTTTTTACTCTCAGGAGACCTTAATTGAATTACTACGAAACCTCTTATAGGGACCACTGATATTAAAGAATTATTAGCGTCACCAGTTCAGTAAAAATCAGTATAATTCAATGTTTAAAAAATTTCTTTATTTTAAAAATATAAAAACCCAAAATTCCTTTACTTATTGAATATTTTTATACTTAAAATTATTTAAAGAAATTTTTGTCAATATTTTAATTTATTATAAGAAATTTAAGGTAAACCACCAGTTCGCTATAAGGAGGTTAGACAGCATTTTCATTTTATTAATAATACAATAATATAATATAATACACTTTTTTCTTTTTTTTCTAATCATGTTTATATTCCATTTGTATGAGATTCATTGATTGGCAAAATTAAGAGTTAATACACCGGTTGATTGATTTTATTGCATTTGATGTGGATTTTTAATTATTTATTTTATGGAATTTAAGGAATAATAAACACCATTTCATTATTGAACGATTACCACACATTTATTATTATCAATTCTTCAGTATTAATATCAGATTCATTGCAAAATTAATGTGAAATTATGAGTGAGATCAGAGAACCAGAAAATTTAAAATAATAAATTCATAGAAATCTCAAAATTAAATTATGTTAATTAACTGCCTATGACACTCTGTTTTAAATAATAATTAAAATATTATTTTTCTAACTTTAATATTAAACATATTTTTATTATTTTTTCTTTCCAATAAAAACTTAAATTATTTGTCAAAAATTTATTTTGATATAAATTTACCGGTGCAAGTTCTCTTTGATTGTATAAAGTAAATATTAGGTTGTTGCATATGAAACGGTCGATTTTTTATGTCTATTTTTGAATACTTTTTTTTGAAAAATAATGTTTAAATTGTTTTTTTAGTATATTAAACGGAAGATTTTAAAATTATCTATAATAAAATTATAACTACTTATACTTTTTAGATTTTATGAATATCAGGAGCTAAGGTTAAAGAATGGTTAAGCATGCAAATTGGGGTCATTATAATTCACGAATTTAAACATAACCATAATGTAACAGAATCGACAAAGAATTATCAGAAAGCATGGGGAAAACATTCATTTTCGGAATTTGAAACTCGTTCCTGATTCAAACAAATTTCCAAAGGAGATGAGTGATGGAAATCAAAATAATAATTGAAATGAATCTAAGAAGAATGGTGATCAATTGAAGCAGTTAGTGAAATCAAATATGCAAATAACTTTCAGAAAAAAGGCAGAAGAGTTATACGCAATCACAGTAACTTTTTCAAGTAGGTGAAAGAAAAGGAACTACGTGAAATTCAAACAATTCAGAGGCTTTTCATTGATTCAAAGAAATAAATTTTATAGTGAATCATTACATGCGATGAAAAATGAATGTTAAATGATAATCGTAAAGATCTGTGTAATGGTTAAACAAAAATGAATCACTGAAAACAATGCCAAAATCAAATTTTCATAAAAAGACAATGATTACAGTGATGTGATGAGATAAATAACCTTGTCAAACATTGTCAATTGTAATCGTGTATATTTTGAATTCAAACTTATTTTTTTGAAAAAATATAGGGTTTTTGAAAATCAATATAAAAATGGTGATTTTCTATGTAACAATCATTTAATTTGTTTCCGTTTACAATAACAGATTTTGAGGATTTATTTTTAGAAATAACATTGTTAAATAATCATATAATTACATAACATAATAATATTACCATTTTTTGTTTCTCTAATGCTTCACTATCGTCTACCTCTTCTATTATAATTTCGTCTGGAATATTTTGTGCAGTATCTCCCCCCTCTAAGTTATTTCCTTCACAAACCTCTGTATTTGTATTGGAATCCTTCTCTAGAAAAATTGTTAATTAACTCAAAGAAAAATAGTTTTTCGACAATATTTTCAAGCATAAAAATTATTCATTCGAAAATATATTTCATACAAGATTCATTTTCAGAATTTAGAATTCAAAAATACAGAGATCACAAAAATCAATATTCGAAAAATCAATATTATTTTCCTAAATGTCAATTTTTAAAAAATTGAAAAATTAAGTTAAAAAGAAATTAAATAAATAAAACTTCACGCAAATTATTATGAGATATTATAATATAATTTTAATTATTTATTAGAATTATATAATTATTGTTCTTACGATTAGTTTCATGATTTTCATTGCCTAAATAAACGTTTTAAACAAACAATAAATATCTGTAAAAATCACTTAATTTATATATTTCCTGAATAAATATAAATAAATAAATTAGAAAATTAGAGAAGATAAATAAAAAATATTAGAAATTAAATTAATGTTTCAAATAAAATTTTTATTTAATTAATAATTTAAAATTCCTTTCTAATATTCTTGAAACAGAATTTTAAAATATCTTAATTGTAGGTATAAAAAATTCATAAAACTTATAAAGTTTTATTATATGAAGATCCCTATTGTATCACATATGAGATATTCTTCACTAACATTTTATACTAAAAGTTCTATAACTATATGGTCAATTAAATCAGGGTCTCCGATCAATTGATCTCGGAGATAATCAGTAATGGTCTGATTGGATTTAGAATTATATCATAAATAAAAAATTATTTTAATAGTCCAATTTAGTATCAAATTTAAAACTGTTTTCTGATATGGTATTCAGTGGGAATTATTTTAATGAAACCTTAAACAATAATCCATTCTTTAATGTTGACAATCACAATAGATTGAAATTTGTATGTTCAGAACGGATCATTTCAGCATGGTAGACGAACAACGTTCTTAGTGCGTAACGAAAAAAATTTGACAAAGAAGGTTTGTAACATCGTTCATCACATAAAAAGAATTTTCAAAGGGACATGAAATGACAAGGTAGACTGATTTTATCTGACCATATGAGATAAGAAAATAAAAAAAGAAATGCTTCTTAATAATTAAAAGATAATTTCATTTGTTTATTTATTCTTTCATGAATGAATTATTTTAATACAATAAATAAATAATGACTTTCGTATGATCTCTTGGAAAATGAAAGAGTCCTGTAAATCGTACAAACGATTAAGATTAAACATAAAAATGATTTCTCCATGAAAATCATATTTTATTTAATTGAGTAAAAGGAATTTGTTTAATGTTAGGTCTTACCACCAAGAAAAACATTAATACTTATTTCTATGGACAATTATTAAAAGAAAGTCCGTATGCAGAGTGGAATAAAGTAAAATGAAAATCATATCACATTATTAGCCCACATATTACTTATTGGGGAAAACATAAAATCAGTCTTATTCAGCAGACATTGCCCCAACTGATTATATTTTTTTTCCATGACTTTAGCAATCATTGTTAGAAATTCACTCCCATCCCACCAAGATGGTTTGAAAACTTTTTTGGTTTGTCCATCTTACAAAATAAAATATGTATCTGTTAAAGATCCTAAGATTTAGAAAAGAAATGGTAAATAATTTAACAAAAAACTGGTTTAATTCTTTTTACAAAGGAATTTAAAGAATTTAGATGAAATTTTTTTGAGGTCTCTTATCTTTTATCAGTAGTTATAATAATAATAATTAAAAAATAATAATAATTATAAAAATATTAATATTAATATTAAAATAAAAAAAAGTAATATTAAAATTAAAATAATAAATAATAAATAACATACATTAAACTCTTAAAGTTTTATAACAGTAATTAAGGACATAAAAAATTTAAATAAGTATTTAGAATGATTTATTAAGTATAAAAAACCTGCAAATGTCCGTTCACTACTATGAATGGAACGTTGGTTTTGTTTCAGGTTATTTGAATTATTTATCACTACTGACGCTGTTGATCGATTTCTGTTCAAACTGTTCCTCATTAAAGCTTGGGCACTTGGAGATTTAAGAACTACATTATCCAAACCAGCTGTGGAGTCGATTCCATGTCTGAACGGCGAGTATCTTGAACTAATAGGACCAGTAGGAAATGTATTATCTGTATCCTTTCGATCTATTTGAAAACATTTTCTGTTTAAGTAATCGGTGGTTAAATCAGATATGGCAGCTGATGGAGCTTTTATTTCATCACTGTGAATTCGAATATGCTGTGGGTTGGGTCTTCGAAGAGTATTTGGTAAACTGGTTTGATATGCCCTACTATTGGTATAATTTCCTGACCCACCTGATAAATGTCGTTCACTACGACGTAAAGGCTTTATTAGCGGACTTTTTGCTTCTTCATAAAATACCGGTTCCATATTATAGTCTGGACTACACGACAATTCTTCACTTCCATAACTTTTTTCAGACTTATTGTCTATTTCAGAAATATTTTCTTTAATATTTGTTGAATAATTACGAGCTGATGAAGTACTTTCAATTCCATCAATAGGTTCTTTACCGATACGTGTTGTTCCTGACAAAGACCTAGAGTATTTACTCAAATTATGTGATCCTATTGACGTCGTATCATCAGAAATGGTTGATTTTTCATCAGGGGGAATCATGGTGATATCTTGTACACTGTTCGTGCAATCAGAATCCCCTAGATTGTCATAAGGTCTGTCTCTAAGGCACTCAGCACTGCCAGGTTTATCAGAAACCACAGGCTGTGTCATGTATCGAACAGTTGGCTTATTGGGAGGATCGGTTCTTCGACATCTGGGTACAGTGGTTTTGCGAGATTTTGCTATTATATTGAATTGAGCTGCAATGGAAGGAGAACTGGACATTGATTTCAAAATAGTTCCAGAGGTTGACTTTGATAAACTTTTCGTATCATTGCTATTTTCACTGTTCAAACTTGAAGCCCGTTTTTCATTGTTATCTTCATCATTTGCTTGCAATGCTTCAATGGGATTAGTGTCGTACATGGTTTGAAATCCAGCAGATGAAGGAATTGGAGATTCTAAATCAAGACTGTTATCATTTAAATAGATTTTATTTACACTGGGAACTGTTTCTTCCGAAGTATGGTTGGACTGATCCATTTCACAGTGTTCACTCTGATCTATCTGTGGTTCTTCAGTATTAACGGGTTCAGTTTTGATAGTACTTTGTTCATCTGATTCAATATTGAATTTCAACGGTATATCACAATCGGTTAACAATGATTTAGTATTTTCACTGGAATCGTAAATGATCTCCGTGACGGTTTTGGTGCTGTCCAAAGGGTCGGGTTTGGTCAAAGTAGTAATTTCACTGGTAACCGTTTCCATGGTGATTTCGGGATTGGCAGTTTCAATATTGTCAAAATTGCCTATTTCTAAGCTGTTTTTCAGAGTTTCAGAATCCATACTTTTACTTTTGGCAATAAATCTTGTCCTTATTATCCGTTTTGTTCGACGAATCGTTTTCGTTGTTACAATATTTTTATTTTCCAACACATTGTGCACATCTTCATCACAACAATTGGTGCAACTGTCAATCTCTTTGTATTCTTCAGGCAAATTGATTACTTGATTTTTTCTTGTTAAGTTACCTAATTTAGTGGAGTCAGACATGGCATCTCTTTTATCATTTGAACAACGATTAACATTAAATTTTCCCGTGTCACTTGATAAGTGTGTTTCAAGACCGACATTTTTGGTGCAGCTATTCCATTCTTCATCAGTTGGCTTTTCATCTTTTTTAGCCATGTCTCTATTACACGCTTTTATTGATTTATGGGAATTGGTGTTTGTGGAAAATTCTCGCTGCAATTGGAAAATTTGGGACGGAAACACACCGGTTATATTTTTCCCATTTTCATTCATCATCCTCCCAAATTTTTCGCAATCCACTGGATTTTTATTTGAATTTTTGTTTTGAGAAAATTGCTACCGAACACAAATAAATAAACCAAAGCCTTAAAACCAAAAACCAACAGAAAAAAATTCACAAATCCCGTTTTGAGATAAACGACAAAAAGAAAGAGAAGATTATAACTCAACAATAATATAATTGAATTTAGGGATAATTTTTCGGTACACGACAGAAGTTTTCTTAGAATATCAATCAACCAATCAAATGAGTTATATTTCGTGGAGAAATATTTGTGTTCCCTAAATTTACTTAAGTGGATTAGTGTGAAAGGTATACTTTTCCCTATAAACCTAATTAAACCTAGCTCACAGATACAGTGATTTTTTTCTCCTGATATTTAGTGCATCAATAATAATCGATGTTTTCTTTTCACTTTCATTTTTATTAGATATTTTACCGCTTATTATATCATGTAATAATAAAAATTTTAGAATTAATTTATTAAACAATAGAGATTTTTTTCTAAGAGGTTGATAACATTTCATAATAATTAGTAATTTACAAAAATATTACAATTTCTCTTGGTCTTTGAATCCATGATTTGGAAATGTATGAAAATATTGACTTTCTATATTATTAATACACAATATATATAAACGGGATATTATATATATACATATATGTACATATAATCCAATAATTATCCGTATGAGGATATGTAAATATTTTCAAGATAATTTTTTTATGGAAAATTAACAGTTATGAAATAAATTTTTGGTGTTAATAATACTTTAATTTTCAATGCGTTTATTTATAAGTGTTTTTGTAGAATTCTTATCAAGAAAATATTTAAATTATCTTAATTAAAAATATTTTATGGGTATTAATGCACAATAAATATCCGTACGACCTTTAATTTTAATAGAAATAACATTATATTTATATTAAATACCGTATTTAAAATCATAATAAAAAATCATAATAATAATATAATTTTTGGAAGAGTTTTTCAAAGACAATAATGGTTGTTAATAATAGGCTAAAGAAATTCAAAGGGTCTTAAAAATAATTAAAAGAATTATCAAGATAATTCAAGCTCAATCCTCACATACAAGAACCACAGGAAAATAATATTTAAAGAGAAAGATTTTCAAAGTTAGGGGTAGAAGAATAGAAGACAGTTATAATTGTTACCGAAAAGAAGATAACGTTATTGTTACAGGTATATTAGGAAATTTTCCTGGTGATTGTGTTTGGGTTCCCCACCAGAAGGCTATCTCTGAGCAACCGCAAGCTGATAGTTCTTGGATCTCGTAAGGTATTTTTCTTTCATTATGTTTTTTATTGATAACATGTTTTTCTTTTATTTATTTAACATTTAATTATTGATTAATTGATTTTTGATTATTATTATTACATTTGATTGTTGTGTTTTGTTAATATTTAATTGTTTGACTGATTGTACGAATGTTTGATTGGTGATCAGTATCATTTTATCATCGTATCTATTTGATAATTTGTTGGTTTCTATCATTGCTATTTTGACTTTTGCGATTTAATAGAGTGTTAACGTTGTTATCTTGCATGTACTATTGTACATTGTGATATGAATACACATTATTGCTTTATTGATTGTTGTAAATTGTATCCCCTAATATCAGATAACGAACTAAGTTTTTTCAATTTTTAATTAAAAATTAAACTAAAACTGAAGTTAAATTTAATTGATTAATCATAAAACATTATTAAACAATTAATCATCCAGATATTCCCCATCTTTTTCTATTACTGTCTCCAATTTATTTAGAAGTTTATTGATCCCAGTATTAAAGAAATTTCGATCTTTTGAATAAAAGAAAGAAAGTACTTCATTCTTTAAACTTTCGGAACTCTTAAAATTTTTACCCATCGAGTAATTTTGTAATACCCGGAACTAATAAAAATCGGATGGGGCGATATCGGGACTATATGGCGGATGTTCCATTAGAGTCCAGTTCAATTCCTTAATAACCTTCAATGTCTTCATTGATTTGTGAGGCTTGGCATTATCTTGGTGGAAAATCTCTTGTTTTCAGTTTATCAAACTGCTCCGACTTTTCTTCATAATGGCATGAACTCGTCTTAGCATGTCACATAGACATCAGAATTAATGGTTTCCCCGGATTCGAGAAACTCCTGATAAATAATTCCATGAGAATCCCACCAAATTCATAAAAGAACCTTGTTTCATGAAAGGTTGCGTTTTTCAATTTTTTGCGGAGGCTCTCCTTTTAACGACCACGTTCTTCGTCTGGTTATGTTGTCATGATAGATCCACTTTTCATCGCAAGTGATTATCCGGTCGAGAAAAGGATCATTTCGGTTTCTTTCGGGAAGTCTTAAACAAATTTCAATGCGATCCAACTTGTGGTTTTTAGCTAGTTGGTGAAGAACCTATTTGTGGAGTGTACAAGTGAATGCTAACGCTTCCAGTCGATTTCTTATGGCTGTATCGCTTATTTTTAACTCAAGCGATTTGTTTAGCACTAATTGTTCTGTTTGGTTCAAGAAAGTCCATAATTTGATAATCCTCCAACTCGGTCGCCACTATTGAATTTTTTGAACCAATTTTTCACTGTTCACAGTTGCATTGTTCCTTCTCCAAGCACCTCGTTAAGTTTTGAGGCAGTTTCATTTGTTCTTGTGTTATTTTTCCATTCATAATAAATAATTGCTCGAATTTGTTATTTGTCCAGCGAACTTTTGGAGAACATATTCCAGAGGATAATGGTTAATAACATTAATTATACAGTAAATTTCAAAGTCACAGGCTTAAGCAGCAAATTAAAGCAAATAAAATTTCAATCGGTAGATAAATGAGAATCCCAGGGGCTAACAAATTTAAACAACTGAAAAAAAGAAAAAACTTAGTTTGTTACCTGATAGAATCTGAGCTAGGTTAAATTCGAGATAATAGATATTGGAACAATTTTTATTACTGACGTTATTTATCCTAAAAAAGATGATCATGGGATTGTTAAAATTATAATAATTTCTTAACTTAAATCTACTCCTCACTTATAGGTAGTGTAATAAATCAACACTGAAAAAAAATTTTTTTTATTACAGTTACAATACAAAAGATTCATACTAAACCAAATCTGGGACCATGAAGAAATATCAAGTTCAAAATACAGTCAATTAGAATTTTCTGCAAAATTCACGACACTATCAGTAAATATTAAAAGTTACACAATATTAACCAATGGAGTAAAGTAATGAATTTCAAAAGAAAGTTACAATACAATTAATGTAAGAAAATAAAATTGTGAAAGAAAGAAAATGAATAAAGGAAAAATATCGCTTATCAATCTGCGGAAACCTTTAGACCCAGAGCCGGCTTCAACAAAAAAATATCTTCAATATGTTCTCTAAAAAACTAACAAAAGAACAAAATAAAGAATGTTCTGCTAAGACTGTGTTTTGGCTGAGCTCTTTTATAATTATTTTTACAGTCAGCCGACTATCAAAATATTTTATTAAATAATTCTTCTCTTATATTTATATTTTTCCAAGATACGATTATTATTATACTTATCATTCTCGCATCCTGGAAGAAAAGAAAAATCATCATTTTGTGCTTATCTATCCATAATTGGGAACTTATAATTTAATTACATTTCTCAAAAATTCTGAAACTTAGAATTTTGTTATTAATGTTATTATTATTTTATTCGCAGACCATTGCGGTTTTCAGATCTATTAAATCTGAAAATCAAAAAGTGATTCTATTAAAGGACATTGTTTCCGTACAAGCAAAACAAATTTGCTCAAATCTTATTAATTGTTTTTCGGTAAGCCAGCTGAAGAATTCAATATCTTTCAATAAAAATAACATATCTAAAAATTTGAGATCCATTGTAATTAATAAGAAATTTAATAGATCTATTAAAATACCTAGTGATACTATTAAATATCACAATCACGTTATGTTACATATTAAATCTGACACTCATATGATTGACAAGTTTAATAGATTCCGATTTTCTTTCAAATCAACCTCCTCAGTCAGTTCTTAGGGTAATCCAAAATGATGTTAGGTTTTATATAAATCTACACTGATTTACGGGAAAATATTTATCGATAATATCGTGGATATCATATTGAAATTATACACATTCTCAAAGAGCATGAACGACTTATTTTAAAAATTTTCATAATAATACTAGAGGTGGACTTTTTTATTAAGAACATAAAACTGGAAAATATCGTTATGACTGATTACTATTGTTGGAAAAATATTAAAAATACTAAAAGTTTTTTAAAAATAATTTATTTTATTAAAATGAAATTTAAATCGTCTCGAGTTTTGGAAGCTCTGTGCTATAACTTTTATTTTCATATGATTTTAAAATAGAAGATATACTTATTGTTCAGCTGAAGTTAAGTACTGTAATTCTAATTTTTGTCAATGTTAAGATCGTCGGATGACTTCTCTATAACTGAATACCCGGATATAACCGTTGCTATTGTTAGTTAATATTTTAACTTGTTTTAGTTTCTCACTTCATATCCTTTTCATTTTCGACTGTTTTTGATTTATTACATTTTGCATACCACTAAAATAAAATTTTATAATATTCGCATAAATAATAAAAAATATATAAATAAAAATGACCAATTAATATATTTAATTTTATTTTTTATTAATTTAATTTTTACAGGTTATTATTGTTTTATTAAATAATAAATATTGGGATGGGAAGAATTTTTATAATGTAATTAACAAAAACTATAATAAAAAAAATTATACCTATACATATATCATGAAATATTAATGATACCATCAATTAGAGACATTTGTATAATAGAATTATAAATTTTCTACAATCAACAAATTATTTTAAATCTAATTATTCTTTTGTTTATTTTGACATTAACACATATTGTTCATATTATTACTTTAACAAGAATTTGACAGATATGAGAATTGTGATTGATGGAGTTGCTTAAAGTACCTTTTTCTCACAAATTACCTAACAATATTTGAGCAACCTAGGTATTTTGGAAATAACAATCTTAATATACATAATATCAGTTCAATGAACAAGAATAGTTCTCATTTGAGATAAAAATAATTTTAAAAAAAGATTGTAACCAATTAAAAGTATAAATTCAACAAATATTGAAAATTTTCTCAATTCTCATGTCTCTACCTTTGAACCATATCAAATAACCTCGCATGTGATACACCTCGTTATATAAGATAAACATTAAATACTGTACGCTCTAAAGATTTCACAGATGATATTTAGTGATATTTATTTTATCAATCAGCAATTCTAAAGACTGTATCGAAAATTATGGAAATACAACAAAATTAGAATTATGACGAACCACCCCAAAATATATTCTTTAAATATTTTTACAGCGTTAGGTTAACACTGAAAATATACATTTGTAAAAAAATAATAGGTTAGTATTTTTTTGCCTTTGTTATTTTTCTGACCTTTTCTTGCAGAGTACCCATACCAAAATTCTGGAAAACCTCTAATCGATTTTCTTGGATGATCTATGCTAGTCTTTTCTGAATTTATCTATGGTTCCTGATGGCTCAATGTAGACATCACTCTTCAAATGGTGCAGGTTTTAAGCAAAATTCGCTAATAGCTTACCACATCACATATTTAGGACCGAATTTCTCAACTGAAATTACTTTTTGGGATTTCGGGTGATCAGTACCTTCCAAACTATATAAAATTTAAGCCCTGATAATGAAGAGTAGTCGGATTTCACATTAGTTTCATCAATCATGATAGTGAATTGTTGCTTTTTGGATAAAATGCGGTCATATAACTTTCGAATCCAAGGTTTTATAGATACGATACATGTATGTTTTAGACTTGGTTTTCGCTTACTGTTTCTTGTAGGTCTTGAGTCCATTTCGTTTCTTAACACGCTAAACCGTATCAATACTTGTCTAACACGTTCTCAAAATATCTCGAATCAATGAACATGACATCTTTTAATAAATGTGGAAAAATCTAACTTGACGTTTCTTTAATCTTGAGGTCGTTTAATTTTTGACTTGTCTTTAAATGAAAAATCATGATACAGTGAAACCTGCTTAAATTGAACACCATAGTGGCCTTGCTGAAAAGTTCAAATCAGACAGGAGTTCAGATAATCAAGGTGTTCAAGTTTAACTTATATTTATAGTGTACGGAATTAAATGTATAAATAAAAGAGGTGTTCAGCTAACAAAGGTGTTCATTTATGCAGGTTTCACTGTAATTTATTTCCTTATTATATAGGAGATTGATTTCAGATTAACATCTTGCGTTTCGCAATTTTCCTCATAGAAATTCCGTTTTAAATATTCCAAATGTTGACAATTCATTTTCTCTGATTAGGATTAAGTTCTCGAAATTTATTCAGTAATAAAGGTTTTTAATAGTAATTTTCAGAAGAAGCTTGATTTACTTTAAGTAATATGTATTAACCTATATTTCAATTTTACAATGCTGAGGCTAACAGAAATGTATTGCAAAAGTTGTTCTTATACTTTTCGATAGTCTTTATGTTGCTAATAGGTTTTACTATAACCTGTGATTGTAAATATAAATATTTGTACTAATAAAAATAAATAAAAAGTAAAAATAATACCTAAAAAATTTCCCTTTTATTTGCTCTTGTTTAAAAATTAAACAATACATAATCATAATAAAAATATAAATGATAATGATATTAATAATAATAATATCCTTTAAAAAGTGTCAATCAAGTAACTTATGTAAATTTATAATTTTTTATGTACAAACAAAGAAATACACAAAATTTATTTATTTTCAAAATGTTCTTTAGCTTCCTTGCAACGATATAATCTACAAGGAACAGTCAAGCAAGCTTTTTCACAAAAATAGATTTGTATATTGATAAATGCATCAATGATTCTTTGCTTCAAATCTCTCAGTAAAATATGCTTTCACACAAAATGTTTATGAGATTAAGATTCGGTGACCTTGGTGCCTAATCAATAGCTTCTCTTCTGCCAACTTACTTTCCAGGAAAATCCTTGTCATGATAATTTTCGAACTGCAAAAGACCATGGCGGGATTCGTGGCAAATCTTGAATATAGAGTGTTGTATAATCATAGAATAAATGATTAAAGGAGATAAAAAAGTAGCTTTCAACAAATCAAAGCTTTTTGTTCTGTCTTTTTATGAAAAAAAATAGAATCCAATTAAGACACCAGACCATCACACCAGGCGAATTGACCGAACCGGCCACTGTCAGATAATTTTTTTTCTATGCACCAATAAACGCTTTTTTATTTGTTAACAAGATATGAAATTTAGCCTCAACGCCCCCAGAAAAAGGCTACAAAGATTTTCAACTCTGTAAAATTGGGTGAAGAAATTTTCAAAAAAACTTTTCGTCTGTCAAAATCATCTGCATTCAAAGATTGAACCAATGTTTGGATGTACTGTTTTAAATTCAATGTTTTTATCGTTTATTGGACTGTTTCATGTGAAGCATTACATTCATTATCTTTTTGGTTTTTTCTTGTAACAGTTGGTTAATATTTTCATCCAAAATTTCTTACTCTTGCTTTCTTGATGTCCACTTTTTGTTGTATTTAAGATGCTACCAGTTTTAAGAAAAATGTTTTAAAATGCTATGATCGTTGGTCTTTTTGGTAGATCAGTATTTATTTCTTGCTTACATATTCTTTGTATGAGTTAAATTACACTTAAATGAGAATAAATTAATAAATGATTAGAATGATAATTGGATAAATGGATACCACATGTGTTGAGCGTTCAAAACATCCAAGCACGTTTGTCAATTTGCAGTTCATTGCTT
>JBBMKC010068029.1:0-17397 GCA_037834085.1 Bipalium vagum | reverse complement strand
TCAGAAGACCATATAAGAAGAGATTGTAACAGAGTAAAGTGCAATCGTTGTCACGGAAACGGACATCAGGAAAGAGAATGTTACAACAGTGAATCTAGAATAAGAGCCAACAGGCAACGATTTAATTATGACAGAAACAGGAAAAAGAGAGTATGGAAGAAGAAGCAACACATTCCATAGAAACGTGAACGGCTTATCAGAAGATACGGTAGAAGCATTTTCAACGATAGAAGACAGAGAAAGACAGTATGAAAATGGGGAAAAGCAAACAGATTCGTATTATGAACACCCAAAAGGGAGGTCTCCGTCCGAGGTCGAGTTGATCGGAGTCTTGAATTAGACGTAGGAATTTGGTTCGCAATGAGAGGGAAGTGATTGGTAATGTGAAAAGTGGTAGTGGAAAAGCTGAATAGATTTTTGAAGAAGAATGTCAGTAATGGAGACAAAATTGAGATTTTAATGGTGAACAGTTTTAAAGAACCAAGTATCAAATATCACGTAATGAAAGGAAGGCCAAGTGTGACTATTATTTTTCAGGACCATGAAATGGAATGTTTACTAGACACCGAAGCTAGAATAAATGTGATGAGCTTGAAGACTTTTCAAGAAATTGGAAGTCCTGGAATTCAAAAATGTATGGAGACAATAAAGACCGCAAACAATAGTGCAATGATTGTTGTAGGAAAGATACTAGTATGTGTCTATTTTAATATAACCTGTATAAAGTAGGTTTGAATATCATTACTCTCATCTGCCATTTTGTTTGTTTTGTTAAAATATTATTTAAAATGTATGTTGTGAAATCGTGTTTGAGAACGGTTCAATTTTTTTGGTCTCACGGTTTGGGTAACCTTTTTGTTTTAGTTTTTGGGTATGTGTTTGAGTTTATAAATCCGGGATTTCAACAATTAGAAAACTAGTATCAATATTTTCAGTTGCCGTTTTAAAAATTTTATTTATTAAGAATTTTTAAACGCTCCGAACGTAGTATCATGTCTGGTTCACCAAATGTTATGTCTCTTAAATATTTAAGGAGCAAATCAGAACTTAACGATTGAAGGTTTAAAAGCGTGATTTTACAAAAAACAAACACAAACGAATTATAAATTTTATTCAAATCAAATAATAAATTTATCAATATATTTTTCCAAGATATAGTCAAATCAAAACTTACCATTACATTTCTTGAAGAAAAGTAGGATATCTTTCGCAAGAAATCATGATCTTTGGAACATAGAAAAAAGATTTAACTTGTGAAATTGTTTCATCACTCGATTTGAATTTAGTGCCAGATAAACTATTTTTCAAACATCTAAATAGGTAATAATCTGAAGGGGCTTTGTCTGGAGAATAAGAAACATGTTTCGAAACTATCCAACGCAGTCTGTCAAGCTTCGTTTTGTTAAATTGGAAGTATGTGGCTTAGGGTTATCTTGTTAGAAGATTATTCCATTTCTAATTAGATGTGAAGGCCAAGTCTTTTTGATTACCGAGTTGACTTTATCTAATTTTTGAATATATACTTCTGTAGTAAACGTTTGTTCACTTTCAGAAATTCTTTATAGAAAACCCCTCAAATATCCAAACAAAATATACATAAATACCTTCTTGTGAGTCAAACCACGCTTAGCTACTGCTACAGGTTCTCGACCTGACTTTTCCATGATCTGTTTAGATATGTTTTCATAATACATTAATTTCCCATCAGCAGTTACCATCCTGGAGAAAAACCTTCTTTTCGATGCATATCAAGCAGTTCTTAACAAACATTCACTCAATTTCTTTGTTAAATTAACACTGACAAATAGTCAAGATCATGCAAATAATTTCTAATCTTTTGACTTGATTAGAAAAGAAAATTAGTAATCGTCGACTGCAATTAAAAGATGAGTTAAAGGTTTCTCTGGCTTATACTTGGACACAATTGGATGCTAAGCATATTCAACGTTTAATCGAATCAATACGTCATCATCTGGCTAACATTAATTGAAGCTAGAGGTGGCCCTACAAAATATTAATTTGTAAATATATATATGTGATTTTGGTAAATTTGTTGGTGTTTAATTATTTTTTTTTGGTTGTAAAAATGGTAAATTGTAAATAATTGTAAAAATTCAAATTAAATCTGGATGAGAAAGTACAAATTCTAATTAATATTTTCATTAATATTTCTAACTTTAAATTGCACTTTTTGAATTGCACTTTCTAGACTCAGATAAGATATTTTATGCTGTGGTTCTTTTTGGATTTTGTCTGTTTATTTGGTATGCTGGATAAGTTTCCTATGCCAAAGAATGGCGAAAGAGAGTTAATTTTTTACTGTTTAAGCGTACCTCTCTCTTCCTGATGAATGGCGAAAAATAACAATGTCAATGAAACAAGCCGATGACTGGCGAACAACCAAATCAAAGCCAAAGACAATTCAAAAGCAATAAAAAGTATTGATGGTAGTAAAGAAGAAAATAATGTTGTAAGTTGATGTAAGTCAAAAATTACCAATTAAGATGACAGAAAAGAGTTTTATAAAAAAAAGTTGAATTTTTTACTGAATACCGGAGCTAGCATAAATATAAACAGTCGGAATAAATTTCTAAAATTAGGCAATGTAGAAATAAAAAGATGCATGAAGACCATGAAGACTTCGAATAATAGTGCTATGAATGTTGTTTGAAGAATAACAGTTGATGTTTATATTGGAGATAGAGCTGAGTTAATGTTGTTCAAAATTTTATAGCAGGTTTCACGAGAGCTGTTTGGAAGAACAAAATTTTGTACAAAGTTCGGATTTAAATTAATGAAGTTTTTGATTGAAATGAGGTCTCATATGTATGCAACATTGAGGCCAAGTTTAGAAGAGTTGTTAAAGATGAAGAGTGCATGCTGAGATCAAAGTAGATATTATTAGTCATCGCCGAAGAGAAGAAACTCTTGGAAGTGATAGAAAAAATAAAGATCAGTGGGATATTGGATGTACAAAAATGATGAAGCACCATATAAAAACCACTGGTGAACCAATTAACACGAAACCGTGCAGATAGAAAAAAGAATCAAAGAAGCAATAAAGATAATATTTTAGGACAGAATAATAAGAAGATGCAATTCGCCATGAAACCCGCCACTAATTTCCGTATGGAAAAAGGTAAGAAAAGATGTCAGATGATGTCTGGACTTTAGAAAGCGGAAACAGGTGATTGAAAGTTACGTTTTTTCGATTCCAAACATAAAGGATCTACTGGCTAGATTGGAAGGAGCGATATATTTTAGCACAATTGACTTGGGTAATTCATATTACCAGGTTTAATTGACGACGGATTCACAGGAAAAAACAGCTTTTTCAACAAAAGAAGGAAAACTTTGTTTCACAAGAATGTCTTTTGGTATTGCCGCTGCTTCAGGAACTCTTCAAGAGATGATGACGACGTTTTTATGAAATTTAAAAATAAGATGGTTTATTTAGATGATATCGTGATACACAGAAGATATAGAACATCATTTCGCCGCATTAAATGAAGTACTTAAGAGGATAAAAGAAGCAGGACTGCGAGTAAATACAGAGAAATGCAATCTACTAAGAACAGAAGTCAAATTTCTTGGAAATATTATTGACAAACAAGAAATCAAGACAGACCCAGCAAAAACTGAGGCAATCAAAACCTTCGAGAGGCCAAAATGCGTAAAAAATGTAAGAATCTTTCTGGGCATTTGTAATTATTATCGAAAGTTTATTAATGGATATGCAAAAAAATCAAGAGTGTTAGAACAATTGTGTGGGGAGAAAATGGGAAATTAATATGGACCGAAGCATGCAATATAGCCTTCCAAGATTTGAAAAAGTCGCCAACAAAGACCCCAGTTTTAGCCTTTCCATACATTAAAAGAACGTTTATATTAGACAATGATGCCAGTTTTGAAGCGATTGGAATAGTATGATCACAGACAGACTATAATGGAAAAGAGAGTGATCGCGTACGGATCACATGCAATGAACAGTCATGAAAAAGGACACTGCATCACAAGAAAAAAGCTATTAGAAATCTATTACTTCTGTAACCACTTTTAGCATTAGTTGTATGGGAAAAAATTTCTAGTGAGAACAGATCACAAAGCAATAGAATTCATGTTTAAGACAAAAAAACCAATAACAATATAATTTCAGACGTGGATGAATTATCTCAATAGTCTTGATAAAGAGCCTAAATACAGAAAAGGAATTGAGCACACGAAAGCAGACATGTTGTCGAGAAAAATGTGTTGTACGTGCTTTCAGTGTATGATGGTTCATGAAGAGCCAAAGACAGAAAAAAGAAAGACCAGAACAATAAATACAGTAAACGAAGAGACACAATGTAAATGGCAGAAGGATGAAAATAAAATCAATAGGATTAAAGAAGATATTGAAAAGAGAATTACATCTTATTGCTGCTTGGAAGATGGTCTGGTTAAAACGGTCGAAGGAAAGATATATATTTCAAAAATCAAGAGCCGAATCTTAGTGGAAGAGATACACAGAGACCTGATAGAGAAAGCAACAGAAGTTATCAAACAATGCGAAATCTGTCAGAAGCATAAAGTAGTCACTACAAAAACGAAAGCAGATACAATGAAATTATCAGCAGATGAGCCATTTGAAAAGATATATACATATGGTATAAACATATGCGGTTCGTTAAAAGAAAATTTTCGAAGGAAACGATATATAATAACTATTATAGATCAGTATAACAGGTACATTTCATTAACGTTAATAATGAAACAGAATGAGGAAACAATTCGAAGATTAATAATGAAAAAATGGATCTATAAATATGGTGCACCAAAGGAAATTCATGCAGACTATGGGAACGTCTTTGAATCTAGGGTTTTTAAGATACTAATCAAACAGAGTAACTCAAAAATCTGTTTATCCAGTCCGTATCATCATATCACCAACTGGATAATAGAATGGCAATTCCGAACAATCGTGACTACATGAATACTACTATGGCTGAGAGAAGAAACAATGATTGGGAAAATCTATTACCAGAAATCGAGTTTGCCTTAAACGCAACATTTCAGAAAACGTTCAGAAAACCTTATTTTTAGTCTTCTGTAATTAATTCTAAATTTAATTTTACTATTTTTTCTACAGTAAATTTTTTTCTAGAATAAAATTTACCAACGTATTCATTAACTGTATATAATACATCATTAGATCCCATTCAAAATTCTGCTGATTAACATTTTAAAATTTATCGGGTTTAAAACTAACTGTTACTTTAAATTCCCATTTCCATATTTGATTTGTCTTGAATTGATTCTAATAAATCCATTTTATAATGAATCCTCTATTTTTTAAGTGTATACTTTTAATTTGTTGAATTCTTCAAAAATGTTATTTTCTTCATTTTGTATTTCTATTATTTTATTATTATTATTGCTAAAGAATAAAATTTCCCAAAATTATTCGTCAGCTATTGTCCATATTTTATTTTTATGTTTTTCGTATTTCGGTTTATTGTCATAAATATAAAAAATTCTTTATAATCTGGATTTTCTTTGTTTTTATGTTTATATATATATATATATTATTGTATCATAATTAATATTTTTATAAAACATTTAATTCAAATAACATTTTTCTTTTATAAGACAAAATCAATTCCTTGATATCTTTTCTCAAATTAGTTAGAATGGATTTATTTCTTGTTCATGAATCTGACCAAATTGAGATAAATATTTTGATGTATTCTAGAAAATAATGGCGGATCCTTATGAAATACTAATTTTGACTGTTATATTTATTTAGTCTTCAAATTAACTAATATTTAATAGAAAAAAATCATGGTAATTATTTTAATATTAAATTTATATTTTTATGAATGAAAGTATGAGAAATTTCTGATAGTTTTTCAGAAGTTGATACTTAGAAGCAAATTAATTTTATTTAATATTTTCCAGAAATATTTACTTTTATTTAAATTTTATAAAATATTTTGACAAGTTAAATTAAAGTTTATTTTAAACTAAATTTACAAAGGTATTTCATCTCCACATATTTCAAAGGTATGCTGAAAATTGGACTTTTCATTTAAAAATGCCTTTGGAAATGTTTCCTGAATACATTTTAAACATTTATCCAGATCCTCTTTAGCGTTAGTGCTAATAATAATATAATATGCTGACTTTTCACGTGGAACTGACTGAGGCTGGGATTTTGGTTCCGGCTGTATTCGAGACTGGGGTCCATATAACCGAATTCTGCATTTCATCCTGCTACAAATAGCTCGAACACGTCTATCGCTTACCGTTAAGTACGACTTAACAATATCGTCAAAAGGTTCAACTTCAAAAAATTTATGGAAATTTAAAATTTCAGAAATCATATCTTCTTCGTCTGAAGTTTTTTGATTCAAACATATTTTCGGAGGGTCTACGGTTCCACTTGGTACATGTGTTAAGGTTTTGCTCGCTGGTATTTTTACATATGGCTTTATTTCCTCATCAGTATTGAATATCAAGTCAAAATTCTTTTTAGAATTAGTTTTATTTATTCGATTACTTAATAGTTTCTGTGATGTGGATAATTTCAAGTCCTCTCTCCTCTTGCTAAACACTGAAATTTTTTTATAATCATTATAAACATCGCCCCAAAATCCTCTTTGTAAGCTTTTAGTGTCACCTTTGTTAGATCTTCTTTCAGATAACCCAGTACTTTCTTTTGTCCTGGAATATGAATTAATTTCTGAAATTGTTCTAGCTCTTGGCTCCATTCTTGTTGGTGCTTGAGTTTCTTTATTATTAACTTCAATGAAAAGCTTCTTACTGTTTACATGATTCTTTGAAATTTGCTGTCTGACATTAAAAACGATCTAAAATAATATAGTTTTCAATTTTATTTTAAGATATTACAATTTTAATTGAATTGGGATTGGTTAATTAAAATTTTATTTCAATTTTTGGCAAATTAAAATTAATAAATAATTAAATATTGTAAAGTAACCTGATTGCTCTTTATGATCATTGTAATTATATAGATTGCCCTTAAGGATCACAAAAATAGATCAAAGGTTTTGCTTCGGGTTTAGGCATTGTATGTTATGTGAGCACTTCATCGTTAAAAATATATTTAGTATATAACAAGTTATAACATCAATATAATAATATTAGGTAATAATAATAAATACAAATAAAATTAATGAAAAAAATATACTGGATATGCTTATAAATAAATATGGGAAATAAGTCATTCAATGAGCAAAATTACTAAATTTTCTGTTACTGAAGGGTTTATGAAAAATCGTTTCAAAATTGTTATAAGCAACCAAAGCTGTTAATAAAAGTCAAAAATCCATTACGGATAACAAGAAATGAAATGGATGATTATACCTTTACAAATATTCAACCAGAAAACGGTCTTAAATGTGATAGTTCAAAACTGACGTAAAATAAAATCTGGTCTATATTATAAGAACCTCAAACTCACTCAGTGTGAAAACCATCTGCTGTGATGAACATTCAAAATGTTTATTTCAGGACATTATAACAAAACATTATGGACTGTAAATTCTAATGATGAGAAATAGAAGATAAACAATAATCTAAGTGTGAAATTAAGTGTGACTTTCATCTGGAAAATCACCTATATTTACGAAAACTGTAATATAATTTTAAAGCATACTTGTATATAATAGATGGTCAACCAGAGGTATTATTCATCTCGAGTTCCTGAACCATTGTGAGATAATAAATTTTAACTTTTATTTGCAGTAATTAAAAAGATTAAAAGATAAAATTGAAGAAAAACCCCAACTTGTCAAAGAGAAATGAAGTCATACATTCTTCATGGAATCAACAACCAGAAAATCATAAAGTTTCCATCGAAGTTCTTACCTCTCCTTCCATATAGACCAGATATTAAACCAACCCATGCCTATGAACTGTTCCCATCAATGTAGAGATCTTTATTGGGTTGCATACCTGGTTATTTTCATTCGGGAAGTTTATTAAATTTAAATAAACTATAAAGAAGAGTTATTTGATGAAATTGATTTCTAAAATTGTCGATAAAAATACCTTTTCGTAAACTTTTCTTTTTATAAAACTGAAATGACTGGACATAATACAGAGTGTGCCAGCAAAATCCTGACAAAGCGTAATTGAAATTTATATTTATGCTTGATTTTAATTATAAGAGTTAACATTTGTTTTAACATGATATATTTGTCTGTAAATTGCGCACAATTTTCAAAAGGGCAAGTTTACAAAAATCAGGCTTGAAATATTATCGAAGAATCGTGATTCTCGAAAGTCTTGGCGCTGGAAGAACGCCGGCTGAAATAATTAATTTCTTTGGATACTTACGATCGACAGTGTACGATGTCGCACAAATATATCGGAGATTGGAAATATCTGCAGGAACCTCTAGTACACCTAAAAGAAAAATATATTATAAAGAAAGGAAAATAAGGACCTCGGAAGTTCTTCAAAGAGCTAAGCAGTTAATAATGGAAGATCCGAAGACATCGCTTCGAGGTTTGGCAGCAACTTTGAAGATAAGTATAACAACAATGCGTCGGATAGCTGAAGAAGACCTAAGATATACTTCATACTTTCTAAAAATACGACAAATGCTGTCTGAGGCTACGAAAACTAAAAGAGTTGTTCGGTGAAACTTGTTACCGAGCAATAGAAGCACGGAACATATTTTTAATCCAAAAATATAACTTTTGCTTAAATAATTATGATATTATTTAATATATCTAAGTTTTTTTACAGTTGTTTTTTTTCCGGATTTTGCTGGCACACCCCGTATTTATTCTTGTCTTGTTTTAACCTTTATAGTGATTAAATAAATCAGCTCATTTTACAAGTTATATTTATTCTTATTAAATGAAACTTAATAATTGATGAAAAAATAAGTTCATCAACTTGTTAACAGAACTAATTAACAAATTGGAATATATCTAAACTAATAATATGAATGACAGCTGTCACCTTTCACAGGAAAAATGAGTCAATCTGGGTTTTAATGGCTTCCTAGTTCAAGAAATTCTCTAGTCAACGAAACGAATGATAAAAAATAGCAGCAATGTTCTGTGAGTACGGAGGACGAGTCAAACGATTTCACAAAATATTGGTCAATTTGTTACGAGTGTCTAATGATGTACGGCTAGATTATTGTGTTTGTTGACAATGCCTTCGCCATGTGCATATTTTGGGCGTCTTTCGTTTATTGTATTAGATTGAACGTAAAGTTCTTGCCAATTTTTAATATTATGTTATAACTCAAAAAAAATTTCTTGATGCAATACAATAAACTTATATTAAAGTAATAAATTATATTAATAAAGGAATAATTTGCTTATCTGAATTTACTTTCTATTTTCTTAGCGCTAAAATGAATTTTGACAAAAAACATATAAGACACTGTATCTTGTACGAATTTCAAAAGAAGAACAGTGAGACTGAGGCAACCAGAAATTTGCAAGAGGTATTCGGAAAGGAAACTGTAACAGATAAAATAGTTCGGTTCCGGTTTCAAAAATTCCAAAAATGAAAATTTCAGCTTGGAAGATAAACCACGTTCAGACAGCCCTTCTGTTGTTAATGACGTCATCTTGAAGTCTGAATTAAAAGCAGACCCATTTTCTACTACAAGGGAATTAATGAAGAGACTCCAGGTTTCACAAACAGCTATTATAATCAATATTCATAAACTAGGATTTATTCAAAAATGGTCTAAATGAGTACCACATGATCTCACAGAAAAAAACAAAATGGATCGTGTTTTTGCATGTTCGTCTCTCCTTTTACGATATGAAAATGATCCATTTTTTGACAGATTGATAACCGGACACGAAAAATGGATTCGTTACAGTAATGTCACGCGTAAAAGAGCCTATGTCTTACCAGGTGAACCAGTTCCTACCACATCAAAACCGAATATCCATGGAAAAAAGACCGTGATTTCGATTTGGTGGAATCGCAAGGGAATTGTACATTTCGAATTGTTGTTACCTCCTGGTGAAACAATTACAGCCAATCTATAGTGTGAACAATTGGCACGATTATCATAGGAAATACGAAATAAATGTCCGAATTTAGCCAATCGAAAGGGTGTTATTCTACACCATGACAATGCAAGGCCACGTTGCAATCAAAACCCATCGGAAGGTACATGAACTGGGTTGGGAAATTCTTAATCAAATTCTTCATATTTGCCTGACATTGCTCCTTCGGAGTTCTATTTTTTTCGTACCTTGCAAAATTATCTGGACCAGAGATCATTCGTTGATTCGAGTGATGTTAAATCGGCTCTTGTGACTTTCTTCGAGTCCAAATCCGAAGATTTTTTTGCTAGAGGTATCGATGGTTTACCAGATATATGGAGACAAGTTGTTGAAAATAATGGAAACTATATTTTGGATTAAATAAATGTCTTTGTTAAAAATTTTTTGGTTTTTATTTTTGTTTAGAATTTGGCAAGAACTTTACGTTCAACCTAATATTAACTTGATTTATAAATCGTTATTCCAGATGATGGTTTCATCACCTAGTAACACATTAAAACAAATTCCAATAAATTGGCCTCTATTAACTTACAGTATCTAAAGATTGAGTTTAGAAAGAAGTACCAATGGAATCAGATAATTTTCTGTAGTTTTATTTAATATATTGTTTATCAGTCTTTTACTTGCTAGTATACTACATATGCATGCTATAAAACAAAATATAACGAATATATAATTTTTATAAAAAAAATATTTGCTGGGATTTTCCACGGAATGGAAAAAATGAGAGTAATTATTATAATAAGAAAATAATATAATGGCAATGTTTATAATAATAATTTTGTCGAAATATTAACATAAATTTTGACAAAAAATATTATTATTTAAACAAAATCGACCAGACTTCTTTTTTAAAATTATTTGTTAACAAGATATTATTTAACAGACAAAATTTAATTTAATTAGTTGACTTTATTATTTATTATTACAACGACAAACCTCTGTCTCGATTCTTTTGTCTTCTGATGAGTTTGGTAAAATAAGTACTGGTAATGTTTGAACGGACTTGCATGAAATGGGTTTCAAAATACTATTAAAGTGCTCATTGTAGGACGGATTTAATATGAAATCAGTTATAAACTCGGACTGAATTAGCTTTTTTTGGTCGCAAAGAAATTGCGTTAAGAAAAGACTTTTTCTGCTCGGTGATTTTGGCCTCTTTTGAGGAGAGGAGTTTTCGAAAGACATTCGACGAAAAATAACAGGACAGTCGTTTATTTGCGGTGGATTGGTTTCAGTAACATATGTGTAATTTAAAGACAAAGGTTTAATTATATTCACAGATTCCTCTTTAACTGGTGTCATAGGAATACTGAGCTCTTCGTTGAGATTTTGATCGTGTTCATAACTTTCACTTTTGGCGTTCATGAGATTGGAAAAATTAGTATAATTTTGACTTTGATCCAAACTCTTAATACTTGGAAATAAGGAGCCATTGGTGACATTTGTTTGAAAGGATTGAGTACTGGACGAGGTCAATGATACTTCAGGAACAAAATTCGATTTCTTTTCGTAATTCAAATTGTGAAAGCTATCTGAAGTGGTGGAGTTGCAGTCAAGGTTAAAGAGAGGCTTCTCCACATGAATAAGGCTGTTGGAGCTGGTCGACAACTTCCTGTTAACATTAGCTTCCACAACATTCATCATACATTTATTTAGAATCAAAATCGAAAATTATATCGAATTAATTAAAATAAATCATTAAATATTTGCTAGTAATTTTTATGTTGCTATCTAAGGTTGATTACAAATAAGATGACAGTAATCAAGCTTGATTTTATTTTATTTATAAATAAAACATATTTCTAATTAAAATTTGATGAATGTTGGATCTGGCAGTTAAAAGGGGAAAGTTTTTTTACTGTATTTTTATAGTCCATTAAGCTATTGTACTTCTACAGGATCAAAATATCTAAATTGCAATTCTTTTTAACTTATATGGGATAATTTTGCTTGGAAAAAAAAATTTAATTATATTATATTTTCAAATGAATCAGGAAAATAAATAGACATTTTTCCTTTAAGACGGCAAATTTAAGATAAATTTATTAATTATTATGAGGAAACTTGAATCTTTTCACATTGTGCTAATTACATCCTTGATCTTTTGTGAAAATATATTAAATGTTGATTTAATTTTAAAAAAATAATATAATAAAATATTTTTACAGCACGTAAAAATTAGTAAAAGAAAAAAATGAAATTTTGTACTTATTGATTTGGGAAATAAAATTTTGAAAGAAATTTATCAGTCTAAAATTTTAATGGTTTCTTAATACTTTTCCTTTTTAAAATGTTTTCTAAATAAATTTTAAAACAATAATTTAAAAATCAAAAATATCAAATTTTGCTTCTGTCCTGGTGTGGTCGCCATGTTAGTTGAAAATTAATCAGAGATACCGGGATTCAAACCCGGGACCCTTCACATGCGCATGGGCTGCTCTGACCGCTGAGCTATATCCCCTGAATATTTTCAAATTATCTCAAATCCCCCTCCTTTAAAGATCCCATCCATACCCTTTACCGCCCCGAGTCTCTAATTTCAATTTCCTTTCCTTTTGCTTATTCGACTTTCGAGACCTCGATCGCTAGTTGGTGTCCTGGTGTGGTTGCCATGTTAGTTACATTGATATCATTAGAAAAATTTTCAACATCCATTTTCAAAAATATGTATTTATCTATAATAAAACTATTTAAACAAAGCTATTATTTAAATATTAGTAGTTTTGTTTAAATAATAAAACTTTTAAAATCAAAACTAACTAAAAATCCTCACAGTAACAATAAAAAAATGTTTAATATACAGGCACTAATACAGTACGTTGTGGTTGCAGATATTTTGAGTTATTACTAATATACCGTAAAATCTCACGTATAATACGCACCTGTGTATGATACGCGGCTACAGTTAGGCCTGAAAATTGAGGAAAATTAAATATTCGCATATAATACACAGTCAAATTTTGGAAAAATAATGATGCTACATAAGTGCGTATTATTATGCATTAAGTGCGTGAGATTTTAATTATTTTTACAAACAAACAACATATTTTATGACAGTACAGACATTTACAAATCAGTGAGAAATCTTCGATTCTTCAGAACAGTTAAAAAGAAGTACTCTAAAACCATACTCTCCATCATAATAGTCTACTCCACCATCATCATCTTCTGAAAATCTTTCTTCCGATACTTCTTTGTTAAAATAAAAATCCCCAGTGCCGTCTTATTTATTTGAAATTCCACATTATAAGAATCCCTTCAGAATGATATTCGAAATCATTCCAGCATGCTAGCACCCACTCGGTAATTTCAAGAAGTATGGGTTGACGCATGTTACCTCCTGCGATAAAAGTGCTTATTTTGCATGAGACCTTTCTGTAATCATTTGCTTTGAACATTATCATTTTGTTAATTAATTAAAATACTTAAAATCTTTTCAAATGGAAAATTAATAAACGTTGAGAATTTTAAATAATAACAAATGGAAAAAGCCGGAAATCTTTTTTTTTCATATTGGTTTTTTATTTTAATCGAATCACAAATAAATATTTTTCTTTTATTGAAAAATAATTTGGTGGGTTATTGGCCAAAATAAACTGAACTCATAAATAAAAACTCAAAAATAAAATAATGAAAAGTAATAAACAGTATCAGTAAATGTAATGAGTTAATAAAAATTACTTTTAATTACTTTAATTACAACCAATTATTATGGTGGTCTTCAAGTTAATTTGAAAGACATTATTGAAAACAAAATGTCAATGCAATAAAAGCGGTCAAAAAGATATGTGAGGTTAAGGGTGAGGACTTTGTTTCAATTAGTATTGAAACACCAGAAACACCTTCAAGATCAAGGACGCCCGGCAGACCAATAACCACCGATTTTGGATGTAAACGCAATTAAGTTGAAGCTAATCCATCGATGATAAAAATAAAAAAAAGAAATAAAAGATACTTAATGATTAATTATTTTCAGGTTAGAAAATAATTTCTAGTTTCTCTAATCTTTAATAGAAATCTTCTCATTCTCCCTTTTGTGCTATCTTTTGAGACCCATTATTTATCAAAGTGGTCATTAAATTAGATTTTTTTCTTTTGAGAACTTCTCAAAATTTTAGTGGTAAGACCTAAAATAAAACCCTTTTGTCATTTTGAATTTTATATTCTATTCTATTTTATTTAATTTGTAAATTTTGTTGAACAAAAATTAACATTTTTCATTTAATTATTTGTAATCGACATACTTTAAAAATAATATTTTATATTTTAATACATTGATCAATAATATTTTTAATTTATATTGTTTTTATTGGTTTTTATTGTTTTAATTTTTCAGTTTTTTGTTTACAATTTTTGAACTTAAATAATTTCTTTAATTGAATTAAAAGATTGTAAATAAAATTGAGAGAAAATTTTTCAAATGATTTATTATTATTTAGATATTAGCTTGGGTTTTTTTTTTGTTTTTTCAAATAAAATTGCTTTTTTGGAAATATAAAAAAAGAAGAAAATCGAAGAAAATGAGAAATGAGGAATATTTAATCAATTCTAATGAATGAGAAAGGGGTGTAAAGCTTAAAAAGTTCCAGCGCTGTCAAAAGAAATTTGTCAGGACTTGAATTTTTTTTAAAATCTTCTTATCATTATTACTATTAATAATTATTATAATTATTTTAATTAATAATTTATAATAATTAAAAAATTAAAATTCAAGATTTTTTTGAAATATTATTTGATATATACAAAATACGTATTTATGAATGGTTAAAAAAATCATTTTATGTATTTTGGAATTTATTTTGTTATGTTTAATGAAATTCTCAATCTTTGAAATGTAACTGGGTAAAAATTGATTTTGTTTAAAATAATAGAATTAATTAACTCACTAATTCGCGTTTAATTGGCCATTATTTTCTGTTTTATTGATTTTTTAAATTTTCAGAATAATTATTAGTATAACATTTCGAGATACGATATATATATAACGATGATTCTTTTGTTTCATTGTTATAATAATTCAATAACGTGATGATATTATAAACATTATTTTTCAGTAACTGTTACATCAAAATAAAGAAAAAATAAAATATTATTATATTGTTATTTATTAATGAGAAAATGTATTGTTACTATTATTTATGTATTTTACTTGTAAATTATTTGAAGAGAACAAAAATTATTATTATTGCAATATGAATATTTTTCCAATCTTTAAAATCTGTTTGGGAAACGTGAATTAATTTATCTCCACGACACTTTTGGGAGAATATTTCTCCGTGGCAACGTTGATTGATTTAAGCCAAAGGATGAGACCGTTCGAGAAGTTGTCACGGTTCGAAAAATCAGCTTATCTCGGTCTTGAATCGGGAATAAGTTGATTTACTTTTTGGAAATTATTTTTCCTTGAATTCTTTCCCGAAGAGTTTATAATTGGTACGGGTAATTGGTATTTTCCTGTTTCAGAGTATTCCCGTATTTTTTCCATTGAAAACTATTATTTTGTGAGTGTGAGAAGTTTTCCTTTCAGAAATTTATTGTTGCTATCTGAGCCCTGTGTGAATATGGTTTAATAATTATTTCTTTTTTACTGTAGCAGGAGACTTTTCGATATGAATAATATTCTCAAGCTAAATAATTCATTTAAAATGTTTTTTTTGTTTTAATTGAAACTCATTTCCTCGGTCATATAATCAGACATTTCATTTTAAATTTTTTTATCATGTATGCAATAATCTTTACAGTTGTATTTACAGTTATATTTTTCTAAATTTTCTCTGTTGTTATAATGCTTTTATTTAATTATTTTTTTCATCAAATATTTATTCTTTTCCATTTTATTTTAATAAATTATAAAATTATTAAAATTTTAATTTAATAATAAAAAGGCTCAAAATATCAGTAGACACGAGTCGATGTGATTAGGGGTGACATGATAATATTTGAAGAAAAAACTGTTAAATGGGCATTAAAACCTCAAGAGCGAGACGTCATCTTCGCCTTCAGCCTGCTTCAATTCAGAATTCAAAACATGTAACCCGAAAAATATTATGGAATAAAATATTAGTATTATAATTATAATAATAAGAGTTTAAAAAGACTGGAAATGTTCATGACCAAGTAGAATCCGGCCGACCTCGTTCCGTATTAACAACGAAAACAATTCAAAGAGTGAAAAAATTGGTCGAAGAATCTAGCAATATTTTAGGTTGGCAGGGTGCTGGGGAACTTGACATGACTGTAAGCAGTTATTACAAGGCAATTAATGAAGCAGGCTTTCATTCATTTAAGACCATCGATGACGACTTTGACCGATGAATGGAATTTTGTCAGACAATGTTGGTACAATTCCAAAATGACTCTGCCTTCATCAACAAGATAATATGGTCAGACGACATTAAGTTCATGCCCAATGGAGTTGTTAACCACCTCAACTGCTGCTATTGGGCCTACTCTAACCATAAAATATTATATTTTGAAATAATTGTAGATATTAAAATGGAAAACTCTATAAAAAGAGCCAAATTTTGTAAGGCAGAAAGTGGTGATCATTTGAAGGACATAATTTTCAAAATCTACTTAAAAAAATCTCCCTGAATTATTGTTTATGTATAATATTCAAATTAAATAATTGTCTGGAATATTTACTTTTTACTATTATTTAAAATCATTGAGTTACTTTTGAGCCACCATGTATATAATAGGCCTATACATTTCTTAATTGATTCTATGCGAAACAATTTATTAGGGAATTTATAAAATAAAAATATTAGTAACACAGTATTATAGAAATCTTGTAAAATAATTAATAATAATAAAATAATCAATTAAATTTAATTAATCTAATTTGAATAAATCAATTAAATTTACATATCCTTTGTAAAGTTTAGCCTTGATTCATTAAAGGTTGTTTTTACAGGTAAAATAATATTTTCAAGATCATTAGTGGGAAAAGGTCAATTGATTATTTAACCCACCCTTTTAATTTCATTGGACAGGGATAGCGTACGAACAGGGAAACAAGTTTGCAACCATTAATTCCTATTTCAATTTTATTGTTCCCCTGCTTGTTAGTAAAACGTTTCCCAACCATGCATTGTTAAAAGGTACTTTTGAAATATTTTCAACAAATAATATTATCAAATTAACTTTTTATGAAACTCGTTATTGTAAACAAGAATGCTTATTTGTTATTGTTACGTACACCTCATCCATAATTTGTTTTACTTTATTATTAAGCAATTATTAATTTTTCTTTTGGTTTGCTTCAGGAATCTTATTTTAAAAATATTGATATTTCCTCTTGACGTATTAAAATAATAATGATTAATAATAATAATAATAATAA
>JBBMKC010067920.1:0-17398 GCA_037834085.1 Bipalium vagum | reverse complement strand
ATGAAATTTAAGAAAATTTAAGTAACGTTAATAAATATTCATACTGGTTGTTTTTTGGTTTTTAATTAACTTCTTAAATAAACATTTGTTTAGTTAGTTCGTATTAGCTATCAAAAACAAGTTTATTTTTTATTTGTTTTAATTTACTGAGGTTTACATTGCAATTTATTAATTATCATAAATAATAATTTGAATTAAAGCTTAAAAATTATTACAAATTAAAAAGCACAGTTTTTTCAAAATATTGATCAATTCTCTTGGTAGATTAATTTTAAATTAAAATAATTATTTTAATAAATTTCTCATTTGCAAATTTCAATGTATAAAGGCACTGATAATATTTTCCGCTAATTATAATTATTATTAAATAAAATCAATTGCAGATAGTCGTGTTATAAAAGTAAAATTATTTATAAAATTATTTCTGTCTAAGATATGTTAATAATTATTAATATATTATTACAATTCTTACTGCCATTTTGTAGTATAAATCTTTGTTTTGTTGAACTTTCTAAAGCCGACCTTACCAGAAATGCAGTTTTGCATCCTTCATCATGTAGGAAAAAATAGAATATTTGTTGAATAACATGAAATGAAATTTATTATTAAAAGTAAGCCGATCTACAATGGCGTTTCTTGCGAGCGTTTCACATATGTTTTACTTCGTTTTCGCTGTTATATTATACGGTGTTTTCAGATAATAAAGTATCGCCTCATTTGATGATTACTGCTGATAAGTTATATCTGAAAAGTTTATTTACATAATATAATAAATATACTTTTATATTTTATTCAGGAAATAAAAGTTAAATAATAATAATATTTATTATTATTATTTAATTAATTATATTATTTATTTTATTATTAAATTCCATATTCTAAGTTGAAAATTAATAATTTTTGTACAGTGAGATCATTTGTGAGTCTTCCCTAAACATGTATTGTGATGTACCTTATTTCTATAAGGTGTATTTAAAGTTCAGAAACTATTTGAATAAAGATTTTCATATAAAAAGATTGTTTTAATTTTCAATATTATAATATAATACATAACCAGATTTTTTGCAAGACAATGGACACGTGATTATTTGTTATTTGAAAAAAATATAACATCATATATAATATAATTACATTAGTCAGTGTCAGATTTGATTGTTCGTTATTATAGTGTCTAATTAAATTGATCACATTTTTCTAGATAAACTAATTTTAAAATTTTCAGAACGGTGCCTTTAAATCGTAGAATAAATTGGATTCTGTAAGTTGAACATTGTGTGAACATTGAACATTGCAGATTTTCGAAATCCATAATAATCCGTAAATTGTAACCTGCTTAATTTGAAAATATGTTTAGGTAGCTAAATTTAATTGCTATAAATATATTTAAATACAATGCAAGTACGTTGAATAATTATTTTTAATTTATTTTTCCAAATAATATTTTTGAATGAATGCTTGAAAATACAAATAAAATTAAGATCAATCATCCGATGTCACAGAGAAAACTGGCTGAGCAATACAAATATTCATAAGGATGTATGAACGTAATTTTAAAATAAGCAAATAAAATTATAACAATCAATGAAAAACATAAGAGGAAACAAAATCTTTATCAAACCATGGATATTGATGGTATAGCTTATCAATGGTTTCAACAGAAGATACAAAAGAATTTCGTAATAACTGATGACATATTAAAATCGAAGGCTCTTGATTTTTCCAAACAATTAAATATAGAAAATTTTAATGAATTATCTGGGTGGTTACAATCTTTCAAACGAAGACAACAAATATAATCCTATAAAATAATTGGCGAGTTCGATTTGATTAATGGAGACGTAGTATCAAATTTCCACAATAAATTAACAATATGATCAAAATGATATATTTAACTGCGATAAGTTAGGCCTTTTCTATAAAGGGCTGCCTGAAAAAAACATTATCTCTAATGAAATCAAATCCTCTTTGCAAAATATCGTCGAAAGTAAGAATTTCAATTGTTGTACGATGCAACAATCCAACAATCGCTCTGTAATTTGCAGTCTGACTCGAACTCTTTCATCTGGCACATCCAAGCAGAACTGTGATTCGTCGTTAAAACCCGCTATCTGCAAACTTTCATTAGACAAATGAAATCTTCCATTGCACAACATTAACAAGCTAGAACGATTAAGTGGAGTCAATGAAATTCTGATAATCCACCGAAATAAACAAAAAACTAACTGCATAATACGGGGATGTAAACTTCTAAGAGAAAGACTTTGTAAAGCTAAGTTCTGTTGTCTTTGAAGCCTGTAAGACTTGAATCGAGATTTCCGAATAGAATAGCAAATTGTTCATTCCATGGGCTCAACATGAAAACTGTCACTAACAACCTTCTTTGCGTTCAATACTCTCAGTTTCTTGTCATCTATTCTACCAATATGCTACAGGTTTGAGGGAAAATCTAGCTTCAAGCATGCCAATTTTTTTTTCTTTTTCAAATTCGCTAAGCTCACCGTAAGCAAATTTAGCCATTTTATACTACATAGAAATTCACGTGATTATAAAATCCTTATATATTACTTATATATGAATTATGATTTCCGGGGAAATAAAAATTCAGTATAACTATCACATAAATGCTTTTATTATTCGTTTTCAAATTGGAGGATCATTTTGGCGCAGTATATTTTGGTTAAATGTACCATGTTATTTTTTAAATACCAATACAAATACTTTGTTTTAAAACGATAGAAAATTATGCCTACCCCAAATATATACCATATAACAAGGAAATGGTTAAATGGTTTTGCTACGTCTTATTGACAGAAAAATTATGTCAATATAAATAGACTTAATATACGAGGAGACGTCAAATCAATCTTTATTCAAAGTTAGTAAAATGAATTCCAATAATGTATTCCACTGGAGAAAAAGATTCATTGGTAAAATCTGCCACTGTCACACTAGCTCAACTTCTTGGTCATCTATCTTATAAGTTTTTATTATACAATTTATATCACTAACATAATTAAATTTTACTCAATACCCATGCATATCTCCTTTTCTGTTTGACTATAATTTCAATAGGCTTTCACTACAATGCATTGATTATAATATTAATAAGAAGTCTCAGAAAGAAAATTTCAGCAAAAATTAATGAAAAGGCAGTAACTGGGTAGGTCTATTTATAATTTTCGAATTGTTTATCCTAAGAGTTTCGTTGAGGGCCTGAACATTTTTTTTGTTTTCAACATATGGCTTCATAACAGTTTATTCGAAATTGAAAGCTTTATTAATAATAATAATTAATAAATACTAATAATAATAATAATAATAATAATAATAATAATAATAATAATAATAATAATATTAATAATAATTATCTTCATAATATTATTCATAATAATATTAATAATAATAATCTAAAAATATATATTTGGTTTAAACATAATAAATTATCATTTAATTTATTAAAAATAATTCTTAAAATCTTACTCAACCTATCGTTGGTGTAAAGGTTTTTTACAAAGATGTATACGAAATTCCTTCTCAAAATTAATAAATAAAAAAATATTTAAAATTATTTTATTAATGTAAAAAATCACCAAATAAATTCTGGTACATTTCTTGATTATGAATAATCAGAAGAAATCCGAAAATATTAAATGATAATACCAAGTTTTATCTAGTTATACTTTGGATGCAAAGTAGGTGACCAAGATAAACATTGGACTCCTCATATATGTTGCACGGACTGTATTAATCAAATAAAAAAATGGTCAAATGATTCTGGTGAAGGTTTCTCATTTTTTGAACACATTGTTAGGCCTGAGCCTACAGATCATGTTACTGACTTTTCTCTTATCTCTTTTCATTCAAGGGTACATTGCAAAGGGAGGAAATACATTAAATACTCGATTTTACCACCTGCTATGTTACCTGTTCTTCATTCAAGGGTAAATGCTAAAAAATATGTAATAATTTTTTATACTTTTTCTGGTTATTTAAAATAAATATTTTATTACGATAATATTATTTTTGCAAAAACCGTTATATGTATTTTACGAAAATTGAGAAGTGCTATGATAAAACGGGATTTGCATTATTGGCATCAGCGTGTTGAAATTATCTTTAAAATATTTATTTGAATTATGAGCTTATTAAAATTTCAAAAAGAGTTGTCCAGTGCAATTCTTTAAATAAAAATGTTAATTTCGATTTTCTTTTGTTTTATCTCTAAAAAATCTATATTATATTAAACTTTGAAAGTCGATTTTAATGAAGCATATTGGGAAGCTTAAAATAATTTTCAGTGTCTTCTTTTGTCTCAAAAAATAAAAAATATATGATGATGATTATTTTTTGAAATTTTATGCATCCTTTCCAAAATATAATGTCTAACATAAAAAATTTATTCAATTTTTTTGAATATATAACTTATAATTAAATAAAATTGTCCCAAAGCTGTATAATGTCTGTTTGATAAGAGCATTACAGTTTTAATTTTAATAAATATTGATATTTCTATCTCATTCTTTATGATTTTAATCTTTTTCAATATTAAATTTGTGTTAATTAATATTTATTTTATTAATATATATAATTTTTTATTAATATTTAATTCATTATAATAAGATTTTATAGAAATATTTTATTCTTAATAAATAAATTAATTTCAGAGTATAAAAAATTGGATCCTTTGTTTATTTATTAATTATAATTTTTTCTTCATTTTTGTGAATTAATTAATTTCTATCTTGGCGCTTTTTCAAATGAACTAAATCCATTCAAAATATTTCTCACATAATTAATAAATATCTGGATATACTCAAGAGATTTTTATTATTTTTTTTCTGACATAGTAAGAATTTTTTAATTTGGCGATTTAAAGCAATTATCATTATCAGTTATCGTGGATGGAAAAAAAATCAATTGTTTTTCATAAAAATATTAAAAATGTTTATCTGTTTATTTATATATTATCACGGGAAATTTATTTAATTATTTTTCTGAAATAAAAGCAGAAACGTAATCAATTTATAGTTAAAAGTTATTTTATTTATTTAACCCTTGCTTTTGTTATTTTAACTTTCAAGTTTAATATTATGATCCGACGACTGACAAAACAGACCGTTTACTTAGAACAGCTTTGAGCCTTGGAGAATATTTAAGCGCGTGATAACGGTAGAGAATAATAAAAATAAAGTTTAAATATTTTCAATTATTAATTTGCTTGAGAAAGGATATACTTTCTTCTTGAGATAGTTTGATTGATTTGATGGGAAAAGTGACGGCGAAGTTTTGATAATTATGAATCTTTCATAGTAAGAATTTAATTTATATTAATTATAATATTTTTTTTTACTTCATTTCAAAATTATTTTTATAAACTAATTAAGCATGATATTATTATTATTAATATTATTATTTTTTTTTATTATTTCTTTTTATTATTATTATTATAATTAGGTATTAAATAGGCACAAAATATGTATGAGTAAATATAAATATTAAATTCCCCTTTTGTTGTATTTTAATTAATATTATTATAAATAAATTATATTTTGATTTTTTATTATTATTCTTCAGTGAATAATATTTCAACAGTGAATTTTTGAAAAATGTTTAGATTTTCTGAGTTCTTAATCACTTTCATCTCTCAAAAAATTTATTTGAAAATCTACTTATTAAATTATTTTTCTTTAAAATTATTTGTAAATATAAATAATTAATTAAAAGTATTTTCTCTTATTAAACCATATTAATAATAACAATTAATATAATAATAATAATAATAATAATAAAGTCAATAATATTTTTATTTTGTAAATTAAATATTTCTCTGCAATGCCATAAAATGTATTTCATCTTAAATATATGTTATGAACTTGGAAGATTTCAAATTTCCGAAATTTCCGGGGATTACAAATTTTATGTAAGATGTATAAATTTCATCGTTTAACAATTATCTATTGCATAAAATCAATGAGTCAAACTTTATCCAGATATTCTTAATTAATTGTTAAAAATAAATGTCGAGAAAGAGTACCAAAAGCAACAATGAAGGATAATTCTAATATTAAATTAACCCTATATATCGGTAACAATTTGGAATATCTTTATCATGATCTTTAACGCTTATTGAAGAATTTTTATTAAGTAACAATCCTAAATGATTACAAATTAGCAAAAGAAATATTTAAAGATCCACTGCTCTTGACAATTAACAAATGAGAACTCACTTCACCACTCATGATTCAAGATGGCATATTTAGTCGAAAAATGGGAGATTAAAGGATATCTCTTTCTGAATGGAAATTATAGTGAGAAAAATTCTTCACAATTAAAACAATAGAAATGCAGAATATAATAGAATTTAAACACGTAATCTATAAATGACCGATGTACACTCCAGTGCAAAAGTATTGGAACACTTAATATTATAATGATAAATTAGCAAATTCTAATTAAAACTTTCACGTAAGTAAAAAATCATGTATGGAAACAATAAATTATAGAGACCTTCAACATTTATTTAATTAAAAGAATTTGAAATTAAGACTTTAAAATAAAATGATCAAACTGTCTCTTCTTTAAAAATGCGCCTTTTGCTTTCAATACGGCTTTAACAATTCTGGGCATTCTATTTATAAAATTTTAAAATTTAGATGATTCTAAATTATTCCATTCATATTCCAATATGTTCCAGAGTTTTTCCTGAGAATAATGGTATTTTTACTGACCAGACGATCAAATTCATCCCAGAGTAAGTCTATGAGATTCAAACCCGGAGAGATTGTAGTGGCCAATCCATTATTCGCAAAGTCTCATCTATCTTTTTTTGCCTTAGATAACTCTGACATATGTTAGCAGTATGTTTTGGATCATTATCTTGTTGCATAACAAATCCATGTCTTCTGATACATGGCTTGTTTGAATTAAATCCAGTTTCATGGCATCACTTTATTGTATAGGCCACTGTGGTTTTGAAATATTCATTTTCTTTGAAATTTCCCGGAGACAAAGTCCAAAAGATTTATATATTGATGAGAGCCATTTTCTTATTATCCAGATGAGTTTTATTTTTAATTTTCTTTATAAATTTGAGCTGATTTGTTTTATCTATAGAAAAATAATACTTAGCTGTTATTGGTAGATTTTTAAATAATACAAACTACAATCAACGATAAAACAAAAATAAATATACTTTATTACAAAATTAAATAATATCATGAATGTAAAGTGATATTATATTTGCTGGGCATCCTATTTTATTTCAAGAACATGTACCATATCTAATCACTTAAATTTTTAAAGCATTTTTATCGTTAAAAATCATGTGCCCCCAGAATATATACGCAAGCGTATATATTCCATGCAAGATATTGAACAGGCATACTTGGTTACAGTCTTTCCACATGCACAAAAAAGAAGCAAAATATAGATAATCACAAAAATCTATAAATCACAAAAAATTAAAATGAATTAAAATTTACTATTCGGAGCAGACTATTATATATACCCACAAAAAATGTAATATTGTTCATTTGAAATATTTTTCAAAGGATTTACCACTTTCGGTACGTGGGGTTTAGGATTCTCCAAAATTTATTTTATATACCAAATTGCACCAGGAAGTTGAAATAGTTTTATGCTAGGGCATAGGTGTATCATGCTACATGATAGTCATGGAAATTAATACTTGCTACTTTTCCACCTATTGCGCATGGAAAATAGCATAAACCTCATCTAAAAAATCAAAATATTAAAGAGACAAAGTGCTTATAGAAACAGACCAAAACATAAAATATCAAAACGAAGACATCTATTTTGTCTATTTAAAGTAAGAATTTTTCTTTGTTTTTATTGACAGATATTTTATAAATTTCTGATCAACTTTATTATAATTGTTACTAATTGGAAATAAGGTTTCGTCTCTAACTAATTTTAATATATTTTAAAAAAATAAAGATTAAGAAAAAGTAATAATTTGTTATTCATTCTTATAAAATAAATATTTTGACTCCAGATGCTAAGATCGAATAAATTTTTGATTTTATCCTTCATTTCTGATTCAGATATATTTGTGTTCGTAGTGTGCATACTTATTAGGGTTGCGAATTACATTCTTTAAGATCCCTGAGGACTGATTTTAATATTGTGTGAGAGAATTATAATTATTTTTCTTTAATTAAACGCAAATTGTTGGGGATTTTCTAAAAGAAAAATATTTTTATAACAGTAATCCTTTTTAATCTTAATTTAAAGAATCAATTGGGGATTGCATTAACAAATATATTTTTTTAAAAATCTTGTTATTTTATCATTTTAATAAGAATACGATTTATTATGACCTTCTAAATGTAAAGTTCTTAGTTGTGCTTTTTCTTTATCCTTTCATTAACTTAACGTGTACAAAAATTTCAAATTATTAAATAAAAGCTTAGTTCGACATTGAGATATATTTTTTAATTTACATTCAAGGACAGCTTAATCAGCAAAAGTTGTATTCTTGACTTGATAATCCATTATATTTATCAAAATTCTTGCAGCTTTCAAATAAATGCTCTAGGAAACCTTCTTTACCTTACTGGGTTATTTTGCAAGTTTGTAGTGGAAATTTTTTGAAAATGTTTGTAAAAACTTAAATTGTAATTAAATCTTTATTGTAATTATTTTTATTGTAATTTTCTGTTTAGTTTTTATCTTAATTTAATTTTATATAATAATAAATATTTTAAAATAGAATTTAATCGATTAAATTATGTAAGTATTTGTTTAGCTAAGCTTTTTGTAAATTAAAATGTTGTGTAATTTCAAATAGTCAAGATTATGAATACAGATAAAATGGTGAAGCCAGTGGATTTTCGAAAATGACAGCTTGTGATATATTTAGATTATGTATTGTCAGGAAAAGAAATATCAAAGAAAATTGGAAAAATGCTATCATCATTTGCTAAGGTTTTGAAAGATTTCAAAGAAACGTCAACTTACAAACGTAAGAAGGGTAGTGGAAGGGGAAAAAGACAGCCATTGGTCAAAACATGGTTTCTATGGCAGTAGGTGTTTTAACTATTTCAGCCAAAGCCATCAAAGAGGATCTGAGAATGAATGTTTTACCACATTTTTTACCTGCAGGTTTTTATCTTGCATAATGATATTTTAATTATCACATCAGACTATTACATGATTTAAATAACAACTGTAGAAATAATTTATGAAAAATTGATTTACAAATTCCAATCTTAAAAACGTAGGAACTTTCTTGCCAACCCCACATATCAAATGCAAAGAACAGGTTGGATATTATAACTAGGAAGATCTGTTGTCTAGATATGTGAAAGATCATAAAGAACTTGCAAAAGAATAGATTATAAAGTGCTTTACAAAATCTTAGTTCATTTCGGTAATGAAAAATTCTTTGTAATTGATGATGAGACTTATTGTTGATTCAATTCAAACATCAGTTAGTGAGTATCACAACGTTGATAATGACGAAATTAATATTGATACCAAAAACAAAACGAAAATCAAAGTTTCATCCTAATTTTTTGATATGGCCGCTCATTTTGCAAAATGACCAAGTATATCAACAAAACAGTTTATCTTGGAGAATACATAAAAAAGCATCTGGAATCCTTTATTATCAAACTGAAACAAGATAATGATAATATTTGTAGCTTGATACGGCCAGTTCACATTATTCACAAATTGTTTGCGATTACTCAATCAACAAAAATCGATTATGTTAAAAGAAATAAAAATGCACCTGCTGTACCTAATCAACAACCTATTGAAAGGTTCTGGGCCTTATGCACGCAAATAAAACAATTAAACAAGGTTTCTGATACTATTCGTAAATAAAAAAATGTTCAGTTTTGAATTTAACAAGAAAGAGCAGAAAAAATCGGTGCTAGGTTTTTCACAAACTTTAAACATAATTTGTATAATGGTGATCATAAAGGTCTGTAAAGTTTTGTTGGTTTAATAAACTTTGTTCTTGGTTTTGAAAAATATTTCTTTGATTTCTATTTTTTCAATTAAATTATTTTAAAAATGCGACATTAAACCCTGAACACCCTTTAGCTATTTAAATAAAGAAGATATATCATCGGTATCCAAGACTGATAATCCATCGAATTTACCAAATTTGAAATCAATTGAACGTTTCTCTGCCATTTGTAACTCAGAAACAGAGTCTAATAAGAATTTTGCTTATATTGTTAAGCTCAGAAATAGTACAAGGTAGTGATTTTCATTTGAAGTCTCTGAAAAGAGTGATAGAATTCTGTTTGAAACTTTTGGAAAAAATTATATGGTTTTTTTTATAAAAGATTATTTTTGTTTTAATGCTACAATTGTACTTTATTCTAAAAAGCCTTGAGACAGTCGGTTTAAACCTGGGACGTCCTTTAGCTTGCTGTTTTCAATCACTCACTTTCCAATGAGTCTTACAACATTTTGAAAATCCAATTAGAAGGTATTATTGTTAAAGAATTATTTCCCTTCGAAAATTTATTATTATCTTAAACGATAAATTATATAAGTAATATATAACATAAAAAACAGCAAACTAAAACCTGGTAGCAAAGGATTTTAAATTGTTTAATTAATCCTTTTTTTAATATTCTTGACCATGTCCTTAATAAGACGATATAAACAACTTAAAAATTATTGAAAATATTTATAATAATTTTATAATATAAATAAGTTACTAAATCAATTTTCACCAGAAAAAAGCATTTTGAGATTCCAATCATTATCGTTTTTGACTTACAAAACAAGTAATATTATCAAAAAATTTCTGGAAATTTTATAATAATTTTCTTTTAATTATTAATGACTAAAGGAATACAGCCAGGAACGAAAACCATTAATCCCATAAATTTAACCAATCCTAATTACATAATCTTAAAATCATATTAATCTGAATTGAGAGATTTCTTATTTTCCCACATTTTATTCAAACAGCAAAAGTAGGAAAAAAATAAAATAAAATAAATATTTCATGAAAAATATATTCGTACCACAAATTCTGGAAGACAGATTCCCTAATTTTACTTAAGGATAAATTTAAATAAAACCCATTTTGGCTTTCCATATTTTTCAAATATTTGATTATATAATTATTTGTGAATTAAGACTATTTTGTTTTAGTTAATCAAATATTTTTGAACAATTATCATTTGCATAATTGATAAAATTACTTTTTTCATAATCAGATTTATAAAAATTAGGCGATTTGTGCTTCATAAAAATATAACATAATAATAATTATTTGACTCAAAGAAATTTTACTGCAGTCGACATAAGGGCAAACTGGAAAATGCAATTTACGACTAGTAATAATAATTCCTCGTTTTTATTCATGGTTGAATGAATATTTCTTCTTCAAAGATTTGAGAGGCAAAAATGTTTTTTTTCATAATTTTTCAGGCTTTACGGCTATTTTATTTTGTTATATTACTTAAAAATCGACCAAAATATTAAAATTATCTGAATTACATTTACTCATATTTCCTATACACCCTTGAGTTACGTATGAAAATATAATATTTTAATATTTTTCAGTATTGAAAAGCATTTCATTTTTTTACAAGTATTATGAAAACAATTTTGTCACAATAATCTGTAATGTTATAAATTTTAGGGTAATTTTCCTCAATTTTCCAAAAATAGATAGAAATTATATTTATCTTTTTTATTTCTCTTGTATTTCAACCTCTCTCGTTATTTCAAATTTGTTAATTATTTGATAAATTAAAATGAACCTGATTCCGTGCATTAACAATTGGCGTAATCAACTAAGATCAATAAAACATTAACATGAATCACCATGCAATAGCAACACATAGAATAACAAGATATCAAATGTCCTGATAATGGACTGTTCGAGTTGAGTGCTTTTAAGTAAACCCGACCAATTATGATATAATAATAATTATTAACAAGTAAAAAAAATATACTCACCCAAATTCATACTTTATTCATTTCCAACTTTAGAAAGTTAAACAAATATATCAGTTTTCATTTGGTGAACATATTCAAATATAATAAAATATTTACTTACAATTTATAAATTTTTCATTACTCTAATTTCATTTTATATTCATATATTTATTAAAATAAATCTTTGATTATAATTTCTAATAAATTATATTTAATTAATAAATTATCAAATTTTTAATATATTTTTAAACAAAAATTAAATATTTTTAGTTAAGCAATGAATCAACATAATTATGAAAAAATAGGGAAAAAGAAATCTAAAACGAAAAGATATTTGTAGGAAAATATTTCAATTGATTTAATTTAATTTTTCTAAAATTCTTTCACAGTGATCATTTTTAAGTCAAGACTAATTTGGTTAATCAAGAAAAATTTTTGAGGTGCGATAAGTGTGGCGAGACAAAGATGCATTTATTGATTTTAATTATTTTTATTTCTTAAATTATTAAAATGATAATTAAAACATAAGACTTATTTTAGGTGAATTGATAGAAAATATTAGTAGAAAAATAATAAATAATTTCAAGTAATTTTATATTGATTATTACACATTAAATAATCAATTTGTTAAGTTGAATTTCATTTTTGTTAACGTTAAATTCTACAACTCAAAAAACTAATTCAAATATTTATTATTACACCTTCAATATCTTGCGATATATAAAAGTTTTTGTCTAAGCGAACAATCTGATGGTTTTATCAAATTGGTTCTCCTTTGAATCAGTTGAAATGTTTCGTCATTAACTGAACTTTCATGCTTAAAATATTCTTTCCATTTGCTAAATATATTTTCTATTTGCTAAATATATTTTCCATAGGAGTGAGATATAATGAATATGGTGGTAGAAAATCTTCACTTTCAAAGAAAAGTGTTATATCTTTGAGTTTATGGAATACAGAATTATTCTTAATCAGAAAAGCATCAGCCAAATTCATTTCTTTCGATTATATCAAATTCCAAAAATATTATGAATTGAATGCACGTGCTTGTGTTTTAAAATGAATTATGCCATTTTTATTCATAACACATCATATCGAAACGTTTCTTTATCTAATTTGTTTAACTACCAAGTGCATAGGAGAGCCTATTCTCACGATAATGCTGAAACAAATTTCATTAATTAACATAAAATTTTATTCTCCTTAGAATGATTGAAACTTGATGAAAGTTTGAGCCTGTTCTTTTCTAGTACCTATTGTATCATCGACATTTCTTCTAATTGGAACTAAGGTGTATTAATTTCGATCTATAATGAAGACTACCAATGTATCATACATCCGTGGCATTTGAAACTGATATATCGATAAAAATTTTGGCATATTTTCTTTAGACTAAACGTGAGCTGCATAAAATGGTAAAGTCTTTCATGACATTAACACGCATTTGTTACAATTTGTGCATCTATTCGTTCATAAATATAAATACCTTTATATTTATAATTTTGGAAATTTTTTTGGTGTATTCCCCGATTCGTAAACATTTCAAATTCCGTGTCTGTCTTGATCGGTTACATAACTAAATACAAATTAAAATAAATAACTTTATTTACTTGTTGATATTTTTGACATTAAAATTTTAATTTAAATAAACAAAATTGAAATTGAACTAATCAAAGTTGACATTTAATGTAAACCCATGTTCTGCATAATATTAAAATCAATTATTGTTAACAAAAATCAAGTATTATTTTATGCTTGAACACATCAAAAAATTACATTTAAAATAAAATGCCTTATTATGTATTTAATATTTATTTTTACATTTATTCTGACATTTTGCGATTTATTCTTCATTTTATTTCTCCCAATTCTAATTTTAAGCTTGACTATCACTTTGTTTAATTGAAATAGTTATTTTTAACAATTAATTAATTATTAATAAAACGTGATTTTATGTAAATCAAACAGCTGAAATATTTTAATCACCGATTTGTGGATTAGCTTACACAAGCTCACATTATTAGTAAAATGTATGAAAAATAACAGCTTGCTTTAATATATGATTTAATTGAAAATTATTATTAATGTTCCTTCTTATCTCCATATCCATATTTTGTGTAATTTTCAGTATAATACGTTATTTTTAAGCGACGAGAATAACATTTGAAAAATTACATTGGCTTCGAAATGATGAAGCTCGAAATGTTAGGGACTGCCTAACGATAACAACCGTATGTTAAACAATGCTTTTGGAAACCGGAATACTTCATCACAGATATAATGAAACTATTGTCGGAAAAGACCTATTATAATTAGCCAGTTGAAATAATTATAAATCTTGAATGATCCATCCTACAGTCAAACAATAACAGCCTCATTATGCCCCCCATGTTTATAGATTTTAAATAGCTTTCTTAGCTTTTATTATATGAGTATAATAACAAAAATGTAGAGAAACTATTTTCATATTTAGCCAATGTAAATACGTTTTAGTTTCTTGAGCTAAATAAAAAATAGGAACAGATAATTAATATATTATTTTTCGATTGCAAATTAGAAAAAAATAATATAATTTTCAACAAATCTGGATTTTAATTTCATACTGTAATATATAATTCTATATCGCAGATCCCCAATGATACAGGAGGGGTAATCACCATGAAATCTATTTGTTTATCAATAACAACTTTTGAGATAAAGAGAAGAAATTTTATAGTATTTTCTTCTTATTAGATTTCTTTGATAGGTACTTTAGCAGAGGTTTTTTCAATGTTTGACGTGAAAATATATAAAAATGATTTTATATTAATATTATTTTATTATTATTATTATTATTATTATTATTATTATTATTATTATTATTATTATTAATTGTAAATCGAATCTCTTCAATAAAACACTATATATTTAAATCAATATTTGATAAACTCACAAAGGTAATTTTTAGATAAAAAAAATTTAACCTTAATTTAAATATCAGTTTGTACCAGTGAAATTTAGATGATTAACAAAATAGCAATTTATTGTTCAATTAGTACAAGACATAACAGTTTAGTTTTCTAGATAATCACAATCAATATTAATCACATCTCCCCAGTTTTGCTGCAAAGTTTCAATTCCATGAACATAAAATGACTGCTGCTTTTCTTTGAAGAAAATCTCAAGAAAATCTCTTGTCTTCATATTAAACTTCATATTGGCATTATGGTTTTGCAATGATCGAAAGAAATGATAGTCAGTTTGCGCCAATTCTGGGCTGTAAGGTGGATGACGCAAAACATTCGATCCCAAACTTATCAGCTTTTCTGAAGTCAACTTTGTTCGGTGCTCTGGCGCTGTGGACGAATTTCTTTGATTTTAATGTTCAGACGATCCAATAGCTCACAATAGAGTTCTTTGGTAACAGTGATGTTTAACAGAAGCAATTCCATCATGATGACACCGCATAGATCTGCTTCATATGGCCTTTAGTTATCGCAAAAACTGATTCACCCGAACTCACTCATGATCGCTCACCCACTTCTCATCTCCAGTGACAATTGAATTCAGTCAGTGAAATGTACGGTGCTCGATTAGCATTGAATTGCAAATGGTGAAACGACACATTTTGATTGCAGCAGTCAATTGATGAGGCAACCACTTGCCTAACTTGTTCAACTTGTTCAACTTGCCAACAGAGTAAAGGTGACGAGCCACAGTTGTATTGGAACATACAAGCTGTGTTACTAATTCTCTGTTGATTATTCTCTTTCAGTTTCAGGAGAACTTCATCATCATCAATGATTGCATTGCGACCTGGATGTGGTTCAAATGGAAGTGAGAAATCACTATCTTCGAATTTCTTGAATTGAATTATAGCAGGTCTGTCAAATTACTGTATTTTTGCCAAACGCTTTGCAAATTTGATCATACCTTTTCGTTGCATTTTGACCAATTTTGAAGTGATAAAGAAACAGCACACGGATATTTTTCTTTTGACATATTGCTGTTGTCAGTAATTTATGAATGAATAATGAAACTATTGATGAATATTATTGATTGTTTAAGTAGGTCACTAGTCTACAAATTATATAACTATATATCATATATATTAATAACAAAGATTATTTTTTATTCAAGCTATTTTTCAAAAACATTTGAAATGTCTAAATTTCACTGTTACAACCTGGTATATTTCCATAAAAGTAACATTAAAAATCTGAAAAAATGTTCATGTATAATAAAATCTAATTTATTAATTATGAAAAAAAAACTTATTTTATTTTCAAAGTGAAAATCTCAAATGTTTTTAGTTTAAAAGTTGAAAACAGAAATGCAGCCAATTAAATATATAAAGAATTTTACAAATTTTCAACGAGATTCTCGAAAGTCTCTTAGATTATTTGCAATTACTTTAAGTGCTTGTAAATGGGATAAACTATCCAGACTTAAAAAGATTACTTTTGTATTTAATAGGAAAATGATTTGTTTTAAACTAATGATAAAATATACAATGGATTAAGATTTTCATCAATAATAAAAATATGAAGAACAAAAATAAATAAAAATAATAATATAAAAATTATCATAATTGTTATTAATTGAAATAAAAATTGTGAATTAAAAAAATTATAATTATTTTCTTTGTACTTAATGTTTTTTTAATCTAATTTTCAAACAAGAGTAAGAAGCGGTCAATCCATCTTTGGTTTCATTTGTAAATTCCTATATTTAACAAATTTTATTTAATCATTGATGATGATGCATTTTTGACAGAAAGTAATTATTACATTCCACCATTACTTTTTGTAAATGGATTTATTTAGTTTTGCTAATTATCAAAGGCCGTTAATTTATTTCTTTGTGATTTATAAGTTACTACTAAAGACAGCATCCTTAACAAACCGCTTGATGGATGCTAACTGAAAACCAGAATCCATTAGGCTTTATTTATTTATATTGAATAAAAATATTTAAGAAAAAACTTGAGATATTAATTCGAAGACTTTCAACAGAAAAAGTCTTTACGAAATAATTATTTATATTTCTGTGGCATTTTGACAATATTAATGTATTAAAAATTGTTAGGAAAATATGGCAATTTTGAAGAAAGAAATAAATGACACGTTTTTTATAAATATAAAGCATATTCTTATTTATTTTTGCTTATTAAATTTTAAATAATATAAACTTGATAATATTATAAATAATACTAAATTATTAAAATTGTTACTATTATACCTTAAAAGTAACTTGCATTCGTAAATCAACAACTCATCACTTTAATATGTTGAGTTGGTTTTTTCGAATCTAAAACCAAAATGAATCAAACCAACACAAATAAAACTTTATTCACTTTATCACAACGACTACAAATGAAAATTAAAACCGTGAATTTATCAATGTCTTATTAGGTGTTTTAATTAATTTCCGCCGCTAATAAAACAGAGCGGTAATTTCAAAATAATTTATTTTTAAGAATAAA
>JBBMKC010067811.1:0-17398 GCA_037834085.1 Bipalium vagum | reverse complement strand
GAATACGTATTTTTGTCATCAGGGCTTCTTCGGTTATCATAAAACCAAGAAGACATTAATTAATTAATTGATATTATAATAACTGTGATAGAAAGATTTTTAATTGTTATACAAAAGATATTTTTGTAAAAAAAATACGTGTCATCTTAGTTATTTTAATTGAGCTTAGTCGTATCTTAGAACACCTATTGGTTACACTACCTTTGACGTAGTTGGTGAGCCCAGTTCTAACCTATATTAATAGAGTAAACAGTTTTATATTTTCGAGATTAGATCTCGCAGTAAGCGTCGAACCCAAACATTTACACTAGGTTTATAATAAATTATAAAATGATATATTAAAACCAAATAAATTTCAATCAAAATACATAAAGAACATTTTCACCGTCTATTAACAAAATCGGAAACTTTTTAGACTACTCAATATAAATTAATCTGCAAATGAAAGTTATTGATTTACAGTCTTTGACAGTTTACAAAAACAAGCTCCTTGGAAGATTTTTACAAAACTCTGAACCTTAAAAAATCAAATTGAACTTACAATGAAAATTTTCTTGCTGTTTGGAACCACATAGGTATGTTAAGAAACATTGACCATTTTGAATAATAAAAGCATGCAGCAATCGTACTTGACTGAACAATATTTGAAGGATATATTAATAACAGAAACTTCAAATATGACTCCTCAACATAAACTTTTTGCCGAAAAAGATGTAATATATCTTATTAAAAACTATAAGATTCTTTTCAAAATTAAATTGTGATATAAACGAAAGTAATTAATTAATTATAATTTTAATAAATATGTTTAAAAATATCGCACAATAACATGGTGATTGCATAACAACTCCAAAACATAATTCGTGCAGCCACGCGAAATTTTTTCAAGCGAATATGGTTCTCATAACATTTTGAGTTGTTCACCAATGTATTAATAGATTAATATTAGTAGATGTCTTATTTAAAACTTTGGGTAAATAAAGAACTTTATTAAAACTATCAAGTGAGATATTAAATGTCTAGAATTATTTTAATAGAGACTGTTTGTAATAGAATTATGCGCTCAGTCTACTAAAAAATAAACCTTTAAGAAATTTTGAAAAAATAATTTGAAAAATAATAATCATATTTTGATAATAGTAATAATAACTCATAATCAATATACAGTGATCAATCTTTCCAGAGAATATAATAGAAAAATTCACAACTTTTTCTTTATAAAAAACATAAGCAATCATTCTATGGACATTCTAAAACACAATGCAGCTACTAGAAGATATTATTCTGAAAATCAATAATTTACTAAAAAGAAATGACAGTCCCCTCTCTTCGTATCTCTCCTCTTTATTTATTTAAATGTATCTTCAATCAGCGTTGACAACAGTAGAAACATCAACACCATCATCAGTACCGTCGACGATGACATGGCAATGAAACATAACGACAACAACAACAACAAAATCATCAATATTTTTGATCACTCTTGAAAAGAAAATAGAATTATTGATTGGAGTATATCTTAGGAAAAGGAAGCATGAATGATTTTTTGAAAATCTGAAAATCAATATCGTACAGTTGTTTTGCAGCTCAAAAATTATTCGTTGCAAATTGTGCGAACCATTGCAAAACAGATGAAAATGGAAAAAAATGGATAATAATAGTACAAAATCAATACACGTGATCTCAACCATTTACCGCGAATACTGTCAAATAAAATCAATAACAATTGATTGAGCTTTAGAAAAACAAATTATTGAGCAAATGAGTGGTTCGAGTCAGATTTTCGTCGCGATATTTAAATACTGAAAATAAAAAGAAACTTTCATTAAAAAATCTTAATGGATAAAAAGGTACTTCCTCTCTGGTCAAAGTCACTGAATTGCTTCTTTGGAGAAAGTCGAAAGATTCTGAAGATGAATACAATTAAGAGAATTAACATTGAGATTATTGATATTTTGAGATAATATTATGAATACAAGTATGAAAGTGCTTAGTTTTTAACAATTCAAAACATTCAAGATAAATGTTTTTAGTAAAAAGAAAATTTCTATCATTAATAACAAATATCCAGATATTTTGGACAATTTAAAAATTTCATCAGAAAAAATTGAATTCAATAATCTAGAAATGTTTTGATACATTCATAACTCTTGAATTTTTGCTCAAACAGATCAGGGTCATCGACCGAAACAAATGATAATCAGAAAGAACAATGTATGATGAGTACGGTGGACAGGATTACCATTAACTTTATGAGATTGTCTGTGACAGGTTTTGCAACATGAAACCATGTGTTATGATACAAAATACCATTTTCTACGTTTATTAACTCAATATGATTGTTTCGATCTGAGATCAAGAATTACTCCCATTATTTGATGTTCATTGGAATCGTCAGTAACTTTCTCTTCTGGTTTCAGTAGTTCATAGTGCAAAATGACTTTTTGTTCGTATTATAACAAGTAACAAGTTTTCCAATGATATTTTAGTTTCTATGTTTGAATTTTTCGATCGGTCTCGATCAACCAATAATAATATGATGATTAAAATTGCAAAAATATCACCTAATCTTCAGTAATTATACCAAAATGACTCTCTTCTATTCCTTTCATGTTTTTTTATTCCTTTTATTAATTATATTATATTAGATTATTTTTATTTATTATTTATTTGTATTTTTTCCTTTCTTTTTTGTGTAGTAGATTGTTTTTTTCAGTTAATTCATGAAGATTCCACTTTCCTTTCCAAATCTATTTCATATCACATATGAGGCATAAAGTAGTTTGTTGAGTTCCATTTATTGAAGAAGCCAATTGTTCTTATTGTTCTCGTCCAGTTTGCAGTATTTTAATGGTTTTCCATGCTTCAGACTGTTCTCACAAAAATCACTGGTTTTCAGTATAAGCCCATTTTGAGCACTGATAGAAAATTTTCCAAAGTGAATATGAAAAGTAAATTTCCCTGAAAAAGCTTTTTTGGGTATAAATTATATTTAAAATATAAAATTCTTTAAAACTTGTTTTAAAATTTTAACATATAAATAGATAACACAAAATTAAATAGATAATTATCAAACGGCGGAACTATACTTAAACATAATAAATAATTTTTCTAGCAATTTATAATAAAATAATCATAAAAATTAAGGAAATTTACAATCCTTTAACCTATTTCGAGAATTTAATTATTTTTTTGCAGAAGGACTCTTGAATTCTCAAAATTAACATGTCCTAAAAATCGATTTGAAAAATTTTTCATAGAACATTCTTAAAAATTCAGAATAATTATGTTTATCAAAGAAAAAAAACTTATTACTATTACTATTATCTATTTCTTGATGAAAATAAGTTTTACATTGCTACAAAATTAAGTTTTATGAGTTTTAATCTTGGAATATTGGCTGAATTATTCTTAAAACATATTGAAAAAAATTTCATTAAAATTTATTTTAATAATCAATCAGAGAATTTTACTAGTTTAAGTAAAATACCCCAAGTAATATAAAAGAAAATACTTTTTTACATGAAAAAAATTGAAATAAAGTCAGAATTAATTTGCAAAAATTTAATAATTATTTTAATATGTAAAATTTTTTTAATATCTTTATTTTATTTTTATATTCTCGAGTTTTTTCTACAAAGATTAATAACGAATAAGAATTGAGAGTTGTGATTAACTTCAAGATTAAAATTTATTACTATTATTTATTATTATTTTTTTAAAATTTATTATTATTATTATTATTATTATTATTATTATTATTATTATTATTATTATTTATTATTATTATTAAATAATTCAATTTAAACTTTTCTCTATTGGAATTTTTAAAGGTTTTAAAAAACTATTTCATAAAAAACTAAACACCTAAAAATTTGTAAATCTTTACATTTATAATAAATAAATAACTTTAAAAAATCGTCATAACTAACTCAGAAAAGTATTTAAATTAAATTAAGAAGAGTTAAATAAATATTTTTTAATCACATAACCTAAAAAATCAACAAAATTCTTTAGGAAAAATTCCACTTTTATAACTTAATTTGTCAATATTACTGGTAAAGTGGTTATTATTATTTATTTAGGTTAAACAAATTATTTCAAGTCAACTTTATTCAGAAAAAACAAGTTTTAAGGAGTCTTTAATGTTTTCCCATTTTTATTTCCAATTTCTTAGATTTTTTTTGGTTTACAATTTTTAATGGTTTTTAAAGATATTCATTAAAAGACTCAATGAAAAGATAATTAAAAGAAATCATCCAACATAATCCCATTATAATTTTGATCATTACCTGAGATAAAATAATTTAATTTTAATGATAAATAAAATGGCACAACAAGTTACTCAATTTATTTATTACTCAATTAATTATTATTTTATTTAATTATTATTTAATTAAAATATAATTTATTCAGCCCTAGTATTTTTATTAATATACCCAGATATAAAAATAAATATTAAATGATTATGTTTTTCTCGATCATAAGATGTCAATTTCTTAACAATTGTTTTTTGAATAGTATTAGGTTAATTCATAAGTAATGTGGTTTTTTATAATCTTGCAAAAGAATACTAAAATTACAATAATATATATATTGTTTTATATTAGTTAAATTATTATCTATTAATATACATAATAATATTAGTTATATATTACTAATATTTATTGTTTTAATAAAATAGATTTTTATCGATCAAGCTTTCAATATAATAATTTAAAAATTTTATATTTGTAATTTTGCCTTTTTTATTATTTGAAATGAAAATGCAAAAGGACCACATTCGTCATATTTTTCTGTACGAATATGTACAGAAATGTACAGTACGAATATGCTAAAATATTTTCCCAAAATATGGCCAGGGAATGAAAACTGCTAGACATGCGTGGTCTATATATTAAATCCTATCATAGCACAGATCTAGCGCCATCAAATTTCAACCTGTGCGATCAACTTTCTTAAAAGAAAGGACATTTCCGGATGTCAATGATATTGAAAAATCATGTTGCGAATTCTTTGTATCCAAGGATACGGTCTGGTATCAAATTTGTCTCTTACTAAAGAAGGTTCAAAACATGAGGAATTGAATTTCGATGCATAAAATTCATTTTCATAATATTTATGTTCAGTACCAATATTATATAAATTTTTTTGGAAACTTATGAGCCACCCTAATAATAGATAAATTGACAGATTTAGAGATAATAGACAAGACCAGATAAAAAACTATTTTTTAAAACTTAAATAGGAATTTCTTAATAAGAATTTTTTTAAACTTGAAATTCCTTTAAAAATTTAACAACGCCAAAAATCATCTATCAGTGGAATCAAATAAAATTCCCTAATAAGAATATTTCAGTGCAGTCGATATAGAATGTGAGAAAAAATACCAATAAATTAAACATTCTTAATATTTTCTTTCCTTTGAATAGAATATTATTTACGCTTTATTTTAAGATGTTTATTAATTAGACGATAAAAGAAAAAAGAATTTAAAAGAAAATTAAATAATAATAATAATATAATAATATTATTATTATTAAGAAAAATAAATTCAATTATTGAACCTGTGTCATACTTTTTCTAAGTTTATAAAGCAACACGCGCCTTAAATATATTTGTGATTAATTCACTTTAAATGTTCTAAGTAATTATTTAAACAAATATTAATAAATAATTTTATATAATTAGTACAGATTTATAATAAATATTTAAAATCTGATAATAATAATATTTTTAATAATTAATTTAAATAATACATTAATCATAATACATAATTTAAATCAATTAGATTTCGAACATTATCACTAATTCCAGTAAAACTTATTAAGTTCTAACCCCAGTTATAAAAAACAATAATTGATACAATTAACTTCAATACAATTAATTTCACCAAATATAATTACATTAATAAGAAATTTCAATTAATATTTGTCCAATGAAATTAACACAAATTATAATGGATATTAATTTTGAAAATAAATCGCTTAAAATTTAAAGTAGTCTGTAGAAATATAAATCTAAAATTTAATTAGAAATATTGTAAAAAATTATATTATTTTATTAAAAATCGATTTTTAAAATAATAGACTATGATTAAGAACACTCATAATATACCGAAAATGTGTATATTTAAAATATTCATTAAATTTTTCTGGACATAACAAAAATCTTACTAATTTAAATTGAAAATATTTTTAAACCAATTATTAATAATTAATCAAATTAATTAATTTTTCACTTGCAAAAGAGTATTGTGAAAATAATATCTATGAGAACAAAAACTAACAGAGTAAAACTCATAAAATTTCTATTTCAATTTTACATTGAAATTGATTATAAATCAACAGAACATGAGATTGTTAGAAAAAATTACTTTTCACATATTTCATTCAAATTTATATTGATTTTATTCAGTCTGAAATATATTATGAATATAACAGTATTATTAAGTTTAATAGAAATATTTTCAAAATCCTTATACAGTTTCCATGGAAATGTGATGCAAGTAATTTATTTTAGCTATAACAGGATTAATTTCATAATTTAATTCTCCTGAAAAAAAGCAAGTCAATTAAAACAATTAGTATGAAAAAATATAATATTTTAATTCCAATCTAAAATAAAACATCACTTTGTTTCACTCAGAAACACTTTAAAAAGTAAATATTGAATAATTTTAATTTAAGGTCAAAAACATGAGTTATTGTTTTTAAAATTTTAAAATAAATAATCCATAATAAACAAAATAAAAATTGATGGAAAATAAATTTTAAAGTAATAAAAAATTTTTTTAATGTAATTTTTGCTACTAATAAATAAATAAATTATTATAAATAAAAATATAATACATATAATAGATTAATAATAGATTGTCTTAGTGAAATAAAAATATTAGGTATATGCATTGAAATTGAACCCTTTTTAAATAATTGTAATAAAGAAAATAAACTATAAAGATAATAAACTATTTGAATATATATTTTTTCCGAATTTATCAAAAATAATCTGTAAAAAATATTCTGATATCTGATTTCCTTAAGTATATATCTTATTTTATCCTTTTTAGATGACGGTTTACCAATGACGGTAATACCAAATAAGCAACATTTGCACAAAGAGATTTTATTTCATTTTGGTATTAAAGAATCTGCAGCAGAAACTCACAGAATCCTTGTGGCGGCTTAAGGAGACATCGCTCTATCAAAAGCCGCTTACAAAAGATGGTTTGTAGGTTTCCGAAAGGGCAAATTTATGGTGGATTATAAAGAGCGCCCAGAATAAAAGAAAGCATTTGGAGGTCAAGACCTAGAAGCATTGATGGTTGAAAATCGGTGCCAAACTCAAACTGATCTCGCTAAATCATTAAATGTTTCTCAATCTTCAATAAGCCGACGTCTAAAAGCCACGGGAAAGGTATACAATGTAGGAAGATGGGTACCACTCGAGGTAAATGTGATAGGCATGGAAAGATGTAAAGTTAAGTTTGAAATTTTGGTTGCTCGACAAAAAAGAAAAATTTTTTGCACCGAATTATTATGGTCGACGAAAAGTGGATTTCTTTCAAAAATCCTAAACGCAGAAAACCAATTTGCGATCCCGGACAGCCTTCCAAAGCAATACCCCAGAGAAACATCCATGGGAAAAGGCTCTCCTAAGCATCTGGTGGAACTAAAAAGGTGTGATCCATCATGAGTTGCAAAAGTAATGTAAAACGGTTAATAAATAAATAATTTATAAGTCTTTTTGCAAAAAAAACCAGAATATGAGAAAAGGCAGCATAAACTAATTTTGCTGCATGACAACGCCCAGCCACACGCCAACAAACGAGTCCAGAAAATATTAGAGTTGCTTCAATGGGAAGTGCTACCAATGCTACCCATTCAACAGACTACGCCCCTTCTGACTAACATCTGTTTCGATCGATGGCACTTTTGCAGAAGCGCTTCCAATCCTGAAAAATGAAAGAAAGTTATTATTAACGATGGAATATTTTGAATAAACTATTTTTTTCGTTTTATGTTTATTTAATATTTATATTACTTATTAAATAAAAAATGTAGAAAAAGGCTCACTTTCAATGTATAAACTTAATAAATACATTTTATAAAATAATAATATATTATTTTTCTTCAAAAATAATGATGCAATAACATCGAAAATATATGAAATAAATAAAATAATATATTAATATTAATGATAAAAATTTATTCATTATATAATGAAAATAAAAAAAACATTAATAATGATAATATTATAGTAAAATTACCCGGTAAAACTTCGCTTTACCTGAATTTTTAAAAACTGTTGCTGTTATAAGGGGTTACAACTACTGATGGAAATTTTATCAATAAATGTTTTGTTGACATCTGTGTGATTGCTCTTAACAAGGTTAACTTAATAGGAATTGTAAATTTCAATATTATTGTTTTTAAATCATTTTTCTAAGAGAGGGATAATTTTAGCGCAAAACATATTATATTAAAAATGAATTTTAAAAGAATATTTACTTATACTACTTGTTTTAATAATAATAATAATAATATAATAATAATTAACATAATAAAATAAATAAACAATATTGTGCATCATGATCGATCCTGAATATAATTTGTTAAAAGAAAATGTCAACATATTTACGTAATAATTATAATTATTACCGTTTGTTTTCGAAATAATGGCCACTATGGTAATGAATCCAGAAACAGAAATGGAGCCAGATTCATTTGCGAATCTATGAATCAAGTTCTGTATAGTTTGATTGCTGACTGATAATTGAAGATTTTCCATAGATTTTTGAAGAGCAACAGGTCCGATTAAATCAGCCGATTGTATTTGCTTCAGACAACGCAAAAGCCAAGTCCACATTGGGATGAAATGTGCTTCTATAAATTTAAAAGTTGGTTCTATTTTGCCAATTGATTGATCGAATAGAACCACAATTGCTTTACAGGCCTCAATGTTCAATTCATATTTAAAACCGGAATCTTTTAAAAACCAATTTATCAGTCGTTGAAACTGGAAAGATGTGAGCGCCATTTCGACATTTGATTCTCGATAAAACATTTGACGAACAATAATTTCCTTTTGAGGTTCGATTTTTATTTCGGACTGACTGGTCATTGGAATATTATCGGTAGAGAAAACTCCATTACTCACAGACTCTATGAAAATTCTCAACAGAAATCGACCTTCTTGGTTGGAATCGTAAGTACACGGGACCACTAAATACGTTCCAACAGGCAACTGAAAGCGCTTGACAACCTCTCTAGAGTTGATGAAAGAGTCTACGCTTGCAACGAATGTATTTGTTGTGAAAAATTCACGTCTCAAAGGAATTTGGATATCCTTTGATTTTAACTGAAACAACAAGAACCAATTGTAGCTTAAAGTTTCGCTTACACAATTAAATGACTGAGATATATCAAAACCTACTAATTTTAAAATTTATTTTAAATGGTTACGAACATACCATATGAAGTCAAAACACTTGCGTTTTAGATCAATATAAGTGACACACAGAATATCCCGAGTGTAATATTTTTATTTTTTTAATCGGAATCTAGGAAATATTAAGAATCAATAAAGAGATTTCTATTTTTCTCACATAAACTGATAATAAATATAATTATTTTATTCGAAATAATAAAGTATTTATATAGTATTTGTATAGTATCATAATTGACCCACATTATATTATAAAATAATAAAATAAAGTTTTCATAAATTCCTTTAATTATTATTTAAGTATAACATTCAAAAAAATTGAAAAATAATGTTTCAAAATAAGCAAAATCTGGAAAAAAGCCTTGTAACAAGTTTTGACTCAAAACCTTTCGAATGGTGTGAAAATAGAATTTTTAAAATGCTGAATGCTGCGCTCTAGTGCCATTTACTTCAATTCACGATTTTTATGCTGACAATAATATTTTGAATTGTAGAAATGATAATTAAAAGGAATAAATTGAGGAAGTATCAATATTCCTGTAATTTTAAATTTTTAACAGACCTATTTTCTGTCTATGGATAAAGAACAATGAAAAATGTTGAAAATATTTGAGAAAAATTAATAAATTATCAGCAATAGAGATAAATTTTAGTTCAAGCTATAAGAAATAATCAATATATACGTTACTCGATGAATGGAAGGACGCATATTCAAGTTAAAAACATTACCACAAATGTAAAAGAAGCTGAATCTCTAAATATCTCAATAATCTCAAATATCTAGTACCTAAATCGCAGAAAAGAAGCTGAGATTAACTGAATGTGCATAATCAAATGATTTACAGGGAAGGGTAACTTAACTCACTATTTTACGAGTAAAGTTTTAAACAGGTTTCACGGTTAAAGGTTCACAGGAATCTGTTAACATAGTTTTGAATAAATCAGAGAACGTATTGGAACAAAATTTACTAGTTGTAAAAGAAAAACAAAAAGGATATCTATATTTTCTTTAATTACTTATTTGTTTAAGGGAAATCGTCTTATTTTTAAATGAAATTATTGAGAATTATTTATATCACCTTAGAAGTTATTAAGCTAATCATTTAAAAATGCATTAATATCTACTTATTGTCAAATTTGCCCGTGTAACGTTTAGTTTATATATATTTATTATTTTAAGTATATATATTAATGAATAAAAAAACACTGATGTCTCAGCTATATCAGAAAATAATTAATAGATATTTGATTTTCTTAGTAATATCTAATGCGAGATCCAATGTTTTGCACAGAAATTATTCCCAAGCTTTTCTTCATTGATTAATTTCATATTTGTATTCTATCTTTCTCTAGTCTCAACGGAATTTGATAAAATTCCTTTAATTACATTTAGCAACTTGATATATGTAATAATTCTCTAAATCCGTTCATATTGATATGTCTTATACAATGTATAGAATGTATGAAAAATTATTACCTAATAACATTTTTATTTTCATGTATTAATAAATCATACTTTCTTTATCGATTTTTGAAGAAAATTTCCATAATTTAGCAACAGTTTTTATTTATTAAGTTATCTTGTGCCATTAAAACCCAGAAAGAAGAAAAAATACTGGTGGCATTTTATTTATTTATGAAAACTATATATTAGAAAATGATATCAATTAGTTATGGTTTTTTTCTTCTGATTGATGTTACTTTAAAGGAATAACAGAATTAAATTGGATTTCAATAATAAATAACAACTAACTAAATAAAATATAATTATATAAGATAAAATAGAAATCTACATTAAAAAAAAACTAAATAATGAATTAAAATTATTATTTAAATTTTTCAAAAATATAAAACAGTAATATATTTTGAAAAACGCATTTTTTCGTACAAAAGATTTTATCAGAATAAAAACTTTCCATTTCTAAAATTAATTTAAAATTATAAATAAGATTTTGAAACCAGTTCATTAATTATATATTTTTGATTTTTAAAAATACTAAAAAACCAGTCAAATATAAAAATTGTTTTCTGGAAATTAATTCTAATAGAACTAGAATTTTTTAAATCTATAAATTTAATTAATGAATCAAAGTTATTAAAAGAGGCAAATTTTTTAAAAATTAAAAAAAAGAACTTATAAACAAATAATTGTTTTTGGACAGTTATTTTACCAGTAAAATAATATACATCAGATATAAAACACAATCCTAGTTATTTTTCGAATGTTCGCCTTTTAATAAATGAATACAGAAATTTTTCAAATATATATTTTCTTGATACATGTTTCGAACTTTTATTTTTCAGTTCTTCATCAGTCAATGTTTTTGACAATTTACATTTAAACATGTATCAAGAAAATTGATAGTAATTGAAATTGAAGAATATTAACAATACAAAATCTTTCTTCAATCCATTCTTATTTTTATTAATTATTAAAACTTTTCATGTTAAAATAAAAACCATTATATATTATATATATATATATTTAACATAATTTTAGGAACTCCAAAATATTTTGAGGTAAAAAAATATTACTATTAATAATACATTATAAAAATATTTTTTAATTATTAAAAGTTGATTAAAATTTATTAAATAAACATAAAAATTAATTATTGAGAATAAAAATTATGAAAAATGAATCTAATAAATAATAGATCAAATCAATCAAAAAGGCGTTTTTAAGGATTATATTTAATTTTTTCATTTATTTAACTAATATGTCAGTTTATGAAAATAGAAAAAGGAAGTTTTAATATTTATTGATCATATAAGATACTTCGATAATAAAAGTTTTCAAACTGATAAATTATATAGATATTTATAATGCCAAGACATAAGTAATAGAACAGGAAGGAAACACATGAAAGCACAGAAAAGATCTGGCTTTATATTTATTTTTCTTTTGTGTTCAAATGAATTTTTCTTGAACAAGAAAATATCTTTAGATAAAAAGTAAACCTTAATTAAGTTTTCTTTCGAATTCCATATACTAAAGTAATACTCACAGGTCTTTACAGTATTTCCATAAAATTTCTTTAAAATATTTCTCAGGATAAAGAGTTTTTATTGATCTATTTATGATGAAAGCAGCATAAAATATTATAAATCTTTAGAGTCCTGAAAAAACAAGAGATGGTTAGAAACTTTTCAGAATGAAAAAATGCATTAGAAGAGATATAAATAATTAAAATTTAACAAAAACTTTAAATCATAAAAATACTTAAAAATTCATTAATAAAATCATAAAAAAATCTCATAGAGCATAATAATAAATTAGAAAATTTAAAACTGTTTTAGTTAATAAATAATTAACAATTTTACTCTTTCAAATTAAATTTTAAAATACAAATAAGCTTGTAAATGTTTATTATTATTATTATTTTTTATATCATTAATATTATTTTATGTTTATTAATCATATTAAATGTTAGAAAAATTAATAATACGGAAAAAGTATTTCATGTTATTAATGTTTAAAGTTTTAGAATCATATTTTATATTTTAGAATACATTTCTCGGAGATCTTATTTAATCGATTCTTATATGAGAAAATGAGAAGATCTAAAATTTTAGTATTTAAAGAGAATGAGAATAATTCTATTTCTATAGAATAAATGAGAAAATATAAATTAAAGTATTCCTCAAGATTCCTTTAAAGGTATCTAAGACTTGATTTTTAAATCTAATATCTGATTATTAAAAAACTGAAATGGTTATATATTAAAAAGGAATTCTTTTGTTTTTTTATTTAAATAAAAAATTGTTTCAGTTCATTTATTTTATATTATTTTATTATTGATAAAATTTTCTGATATAATTAAATAATTTTCCACTGAATTTATCTTATTTAAATATTTACAGAATTATTCAATTGAGAATAAAAAAGTATTTGCACTGATTTATTTAAAATATTCATGAATGTATTCTATCAGCTGTAAACAATACATTAAGAATGCTGATGAAAAATAAAAAGAAATAGAATAAAGATTAAATATATAATAAATAGATATAAAAAATAAATTATATTAAATAAGTCATTTACCTTTTTCAGTAATTCAAATCAATTTAAATATATAATATTAACAAAGTGATTGATTAATTAAGTTAATTAAAGAGTGTCAAATCAGCTTTACTGAAAAATTCTAATTTCAATAATTTTATAAAAATAATCAATTAATTATATATTATTAATATACATTTAATAATATTGATTTTAAATAGAAAATTAAAAATTCCAGAGAATTTATTTTATATAAAATGATTAGATGGGATTTTGAATAAATAAATCCTTGACACAGGCTTCAAGATTAAACAATTAAAATGGAAGAAAATAAAAAACGAGGTGTTTCTTGATCACAATATTAACATTAAAGATAAGAAATTCAATGTTATTCCTGAAACACCAAAAAAGATAATAAAGAAAACTAAATTGTCAATCAAAAGTTTATATTCTTTAATTCCTTAAATTTTTTGATTTAATTGGAATTTATAGATCAAAAATTGACTCCTTAAAATCAGTATATTACTTAAATAGTAAAAACAAAATAGTGAAAATAAATAATAAAATTTTTAAAAAGCCAAACCAGCATTTTACATATTTTGATCAGTTTAATTTTGAGTCTTGATATAAGATAGAAATTAAATGTGGGAAGCTGTAATTTTAAATAAGTTACCTGGTAAATAACAAATCCGATGCTTAGGTTTCCGCGACCAGCAACACTTGGTTCAGCACCTCTTGGATCTTCTTGAAGCAAACCAATAAGCAATGAGCAATTAGAATTATCTGTGGGATCTTTGAGATCCAAAAGAAATTGTGGGTTCATAAAATGGAAATTTACCAATTTTGGACGACCTCCTGCGCTCAAACCGACTTTCCACTCACCAGGGAAAGACAATAGAGTCCAAAAGTTTTTCATCTGAATTCCTTTGACATTCAGATTAATTGGCAAATGGCAGATATCAAGAGTATCGAAATTGTTGATGAAATCTGTCAGAGACATCCTGATATTTTTCAAATTAAATGTAATTTTCAAAAAATCTTGTTAAAAATATATTTACTAATTATAAATTAAAACACGAAAAATAGAAAATAATGAGGTAGGAAAAGATTTTTTAAAATGGTAAGAAAAATTTTTTTGACATGCTCAAAGTTTAGATTTAATAAGTTTAAATGTCAAAATATAAAAATTCAAAAGAAGTCATAAATACGTTTTTGTGAATTAAAAGTCCACAGAGTGCGTGTCTCTATTTCACTTCCTGACTCCATCACCTAACAAGTACGTGTAGGGATTTCTTGCAATGTTGAAAAATTAAGACCTCAAATATTTCTCTCATTGAAAACCACATCATCACTAGAATCCTTACTTTTTTATACTAATAATAACGTGTCCCATCCGAGCTGACGTCGTCTGAAGTTTAACTAAGATAAACCTATTCGTTATTGAGTTGGTGAGAAAATATTCAGAAATCTCACATAAGTATAACGAGTCCAGAAATTCGAGACAATATTTATAATTATATCAAATTTAATCTTTCATATTATGTCAAGTCCTTGTGAATTATAATTAATTTATAACAATTATTATTGTTAAGAATTCTAATCTCTTCCTGGAAGACTTTATTCGCAATTCCAAAACAAACAAAGATTTTGAAAAGTATATAAGAATTCAATAAATTCTTAAACTTAATTAATTCATTAAAAGAAAGAAGTTCGGTGAACAAAATCTTTTGAGATTCCTGCTCAATACTTGCTTGTCACTCAGATGTTTGCGGGCTTCGATTAAACAATTCCAGTATTCTTTTTTTCTTTGTGGTACTTGTCGATATCCTCGGTCCTTCCAGAACGGTCCTTGTTGACATTATAAATAGTTTCATCTTTTTCGAATTTATCCTTTATTCAACTGATTGTCAGTCTTTTGAAGATCTTTCTGAAATTATTTCTTGAACAGGGTTTGTATGTCTTTTATGTTTTCAAACTTATCTTTTCAAAACTTTTAAATTTTTTATAATAAATTTTCACTGTTCAAAGTTCAATGTACATTTCATGATTCAACCTTTAAGGATAAATTTATAGGTTTAAAATAGCGCTAATTTCTTCCCAGTTATTGGAGTATTTAAACGAACTATAAAACAAGTGATAAAGGCTTATAATTACTTAACAATTTATTTTTAAAGTGTGTATACATTTTTTGAGACAAACTTTATATACTCATTTTCAATAAAAACGAACCACTTATTATTTTAATGAATTGTACCGGAATTATTGAGTCTTGTTTAATCAATCTAATTTAATCATATATAAACCTGTGAAGGAAAATAGCATTTCTTATAACCGTAAGATAATGGGTCCATTCCAAATCCTTATCCAAAACCAAGTTTACAAAAAGATATTGATAACACTTTAGTGATGTCCAACGAGAATTAGGATATCATAAGATCATGTCTTTAAATTAATATTATTTTATTTTCATTTTCGTTCGTATAAACACTAATTATTTTCCGAATAACCTAATATATTCTTAATAAAAAATGCAACAGAATTTTTGTCTTGATAACGGGTGTCCATTTTTTAAAATTTCAAAATCAATATAAATATATAATAACTAATAAATTTTGAATTCACACTTCATAGGTAATTGTTTCCTTGACTGGCGTTAAAAGTCTTTTAAGTTTCTAGAAAATCCAAAATAAAGTATAAAATCGTGCCACTAATGATTAAAGCCTACTAAATGTGACAAAAACCATAAATTAGCTGATTTGATTTATAGGCAACTTGTTTTTTGTTATGGTTTTTATATATCATAATCTATATTGTTTTTATACTAAGCCAGTTCATATTCATATCACAATTTAAATTTTAAAGGTTAAATTGTTTATCAAAATGTATTTCTTTTCCTTTGTTTTAATTTCAATAATAATTTTTTAAAAACTTATTGAATATTTAACAAATTATAACTTACTTAACATTTTCATTTATCTTATTTCATTTATTTAATATTATAAAAAACGTTTTTAAAATTCATCCCTCGAAAAATACGCCATTTTAAACCGATTAAGTTATTATAGACGAAAATGATTTTGGGTCGTAGTTTTTCATACTTTATTATAACAATTTTATTTTATTTTAAAATATTTTAATTAACAATATCGACACTATCAAAATTTCACTTCAAATATCACAAGCAAATCTAATATTATCAAACCTTGTATCGAAACCTTTTTAATGTTAAAATAAGTAGAAATTGGTTAAAAAAAACCATATAAAACTTTATAACGAAACCATAAAATAAAATCTAATGACCGAAATAAGTAAAGGCCTGCGAACCGACATATGAAGTATCATAAACTTTAATCTCTCATAAAATCGTTGGACAAATGTGATTAAAAAACCATTTTCATTTAATATAAACTTTATTTAAGGTAGCAGTTTTGGACAATTTTATATACTTCTTGATACAGAATCCTGAAAAAACTCGTGACCCATTCGTCTTATAAAAAAAGAAAGGAAATGACATAAAAAGTTATTTCCTGTAAAAATTATTTTACATTAAAAAACAAAAAAATTAAACAAATTATTCTTAGTGTTATTAATCCTTAATATTTTTAGATTTGATTTTATTCATTCATTCAATAAATGAAGCAAAAATATTAATAAAAAACTGATAATGCTTTAATAGAACAAAAGTACACAACAAAATTGTCATTTTGAAAGTAATTTATATTCAGGAATATTGATTTTTAAGTTAATTCATATTTTTTATACTTCATTTCAAAAAAATTATTTATTTATTTACCGGTTTTATTATGTTCCATATGATAATAACTAATAATTATTTTTTACATTAGTCAAAAGAACCAAAAAACTTAAAGACAAGTTATTTTATTATTATTATTATTATTATTATTATTATTATTATTATTATTATTATTATTATTATTATTATTATTA
>JBBMKC010067701.1:0-17398 GCA_037834085.1 Bipalium vagum | reverse complement strand
CCGATTTTGTTGAATCATAAAATTATTAAAATGAAGCAAATATTCACAGAACAATTTACCTGTCATCCAGGCTTTATCATTCGATCTCCAAAATATATTACTTGGAAAAGCCTTTTTTAAAAGCTCGAGGCATATCAGAGAGTGATAAACTTTTAGCCACTTTTAATGCTTTTTCTTGAATGATAGGACCAGATATCGGAATATTTTGAGACCTGGCTACTGAAAACCAGTTATATGTCCTTTCGTCCAATATAGCAGCATTTCCAGTTAGTCTACATAACCTTATTTTATTTAATGACTCATTTCTGTTAATTCGTCCCCTACGTTTTTCAAACTAGATGCAGTGTCTATTGAGATTCTATATTTCTTAGCAACAGCTCGTACGGACAAACCGTTCTTCAAATCACGATGACATCTTATTTTCTCTAAAATACTTAAGTGCATAGTAAATATAATTTATGATGTCATTTTTTATTATTTAAACAAAATTTCAAATTTTTTTTTGAATTTAACAGGTAATTTTAATTTAAAATTTTTTTATAAAGGGTTCAAATTTTAAAGTATACAGGTTTTCAATTAACACGGGTGACAATAACTTATATTTACAGTGTATGGAATTAAATGTTCAAATAAAAGAGTTGTTCAGCTAACAAAGGTGTTCATTTATGCAGGTTTCACTGTATAATTATTTTTATTTTAGATTATGCATTGATTCTTGGGCAGTGATAGACTTAGCTTTGAATAGAAAGGCAAAATCGTTGAATTAAAATATAATTTAACTTACTCAACAATTTAAAGAATATGGAAACGGGAAATGAGCACAGATCCACAGAGTATACCAACGATCAACGCAAACAAGTTAACCGTACAGACAATCAATGATAGATTTACCAATATACCAATCAAATTTTTTGGAAAAGTTTGCTTGTCTGTTGGTAGTATATTACGTCATTTCAAGAAAGCTAAAAGAAAACATTTTAAAAATAAATTAATGTTGTGTATGTTTTTATTTGTCATATAAAAAATAAGTTATATTGAGGTATTCTTTTGCTATTCACTAATAAAGTTATAAAGCTACTTGATTGAAACCCTCTATTTTCGTTACATTTTTTGTAATTAATGTGAATAAAGCCAAAAAACGACGAAGATTATTTTTAGTTGGAAAAATACTGCAGAAATAGAATTATAGTGACAGCTGTCACCTGGTGTGCTTAAAAATAGTAGTCTTTACAAATGATAGAATAAAATTTATATAATAAAAGCTATATATATTTATTATTCTTTTGTAATTTAATATGAGAACCTAAGTTTTATGAATTCCTACCTCTTCAACGTGCTTATTGACCTTTTTACAGTTTTCTTAGTAAATATAGAGAGTTGAGACAGAGTGGATTACAGAAAGCTATGATATTTATTCTTATAAAATTAAAATGGTCGATTAAATACTTATGGAATAGCCGAATATCATGTGATTTCCTTAAATTTAATATTTTCTCACAAAAACTGTCAATATAATTTCCTTCTTGCCGTAAGTATCAACACTAAAGGTAAATAACAGCGAAAACAAAATGTCAAATAAAATAAGATCTAGACCAAGTTAAATCCAGACCATTAACAAGTAATTTATACTTTAATCTTGCGCAAATTAATTTATACTTGCAAAATCATTCCTCTCTCTCAAAGATCTCTACAAAAACGAAAAAGCTTCCAACGAAACAGTATAATCATACCAAAAATTATATTCTAATATTATTCGTACAAAATCTTCAAGAAAGGAAGCTCATCAATTTGTAAAAGTTATCAACCAATATGATGATAATTAATATTATAAGTCAATCTTGTTGAATTATTATTAGTATTTCTTAAGATATTAATTATTTCATGTTATAGTGTGAGAACGGCTGAATGAGCTATCATGTCGAGTTCAGATTCTCTTAATATTAATGATCTGCTTGGTGAGCAGAAACATTAAGCAAATGAAACAATCATTTATATTCATTTAGACTGATATTCTACCTGGAAGTGAATGTATTTTGTTTCCAAACCTCTGACATCGTTTTATTTCCATGATGCCACGAAAAGAATTTATATTTTGATTTATTGTCAGTTTTGCCGGAAATAATAAATTTTCAGCTGTAATTTCTAATCAAAAGGGATTATGTATGATGGATTTTCTCATTGTAATATACAATCCAGATAAAATATGAGAATGATAATAGTTCATTGCTAAATGAATAAAAAACCAATGGAAATCATTATTTACGAAAATATAAATAATATTCTGCGTAGTGTAGTGTTAGGTTTTCCCGATCTTAAATTAAAAAAATCAATATTCCTCGGATGTGATTATGTAGGATTGTGTGGGATAAACTGAAAGATTTCGTCATTAAAATACATTTCGTTTTATTTTACATATCCATCATTAAAAAAAGTATTCTGTTTATGAGGAAAAATTATAAAAGAAAACTTATCTTTGTTAAAATGGCATTGCACGAAAATATGAAAAATATCGAAACAGAAAATAAAAATATGAATATGGAATTTTCAAATTGGATGCTTAAAACCAAAAATAATCTAATGAAAAATCGTATGGGTAAAAGTTTCTAGAATAAAGCAATCAAACTTCATTTAGAAAAATTAATTTCTCACAAAAAAATCTAAGAGGTCTTATTAAAAAATAAATCAAAAAAAATTGTGTTTACAGTTCAAGTTTCTGATTTTATTCTAAATACAAAATTTATCCATGCAAAATTCAGTTTTTTCACCAGGCAGCGTGAAGAACATTATGCAGAAATAGTAGAAATGTGTCAAACGTAATCAACGAAATCCACAATGACTCAGCTTTTCCTGAAAATCTTACTTGTACACAATGAAATTTTTTGTTTTGTTAACAAGTACAAGAGAAAAAGATGAAAATTAATTTTTCGATAGAATGGAGCTTGTGCCAATTATTTGCTTGAAGTTAGACATTTTTTGAATATCACATTTCACAGAAGGACCTTTCTATTGAACTGCGAGATCATCACATCTTTCCCCAGTGTATTTCTTTCTTTTGGGATATCTAAAGGCAAAAGTATGTACAAGAAAATCAAAGAAGCTAGATGCAATCGAAGAAACAGCCACAAATGAGTAATTGCTCTGATTTATTTTTATCATCGATTAAAACATTTTGTTAGTGTTAATGAATGCTCTACTGAAAAATATTTTCAAAAATTATCTCATTGTTTAAACAATTTACAGTGTTATCTTAATTATATTTAACAATATTAAAATTTAAATTCTGATAATTACCTTTACACACTCTGTATAAATATTCTTTTTATACAGGTAAAATCAATTATTTATATAATTTTAAAAATCAAAAAGAGATAAATTACAAAAAATTGAATGTGAAATTTTAAAATTTAATACAGTAATAATAAATAACCTTCAATAAGTATTTAAATTGACGTTGATATAATAAAATTATATTATTTATTATTATTATTATTATTATTTTTAATTTTATTATTATTATTATTATTATAGATTATTCTTAATATCAAAATATTTAATTTGATCTTATTTTAATTCTAAAAAGTCATAAAATAATATATATAATATAATATATCTTATCACAATTTTTTGATAAATATTAAGCTATTGATTTGTAATCATGAACTGCGTAAAAGGAAGTTTATAAATATTTCCATAGGTTCAAAACTAAACGTATTAATTAATTTAAAGCTTCTAATTTGATTCAAATTGTTTTTTAATTATCTTCCTTTCTCACCCTAATTGAAACTTACACGAAGCCGTGGTAATGACGAAACCTGTCTTTATGAAACGTATACCATTGCAATGGGACGCAATTCATGTTCGCGAAATTGAGGATAATTACTAGAAAAATAAATTCCTATTGATATAAATTTATTTTCAATTCCTCAATCTTTCTCCCTATCAACTCTACATTTATTAATTGTTTATTTGTATTCCGAAAATAGATCTTTCAGCATTACTGATTTTTGGAAAAGATTTATTGTTGTCTTCTGAAATTGAAAAACCTTATGAAGGAAAACCTTGTAAGGCAATATTATCATTTTTCAGAAGCTCCTTCAATTCTCTTTACACAATTTGATTTCTAAAAAATTTTGATAGTCGGGTCTGTATAAGAAATTGATTGTAACGAAACATAACGTGTTTGGAATTAAAGAAAAACGTAATTTTTATAATAATGCTTTTATTTCTTATGGGAAATATTTTATGACTTTTAATCTTTAAAAAATAATATAAAAATAATTTAAAAAATTGAACAAAAATCCATTTTTATTTGCCACCTGGAAATATTTTGTCATTTTTCACATCAACATATTTTTTTACGAAACTAAACATATTTATTATTAACAAAAAAGAGGGATATAAAATATTGGGAACGGAAGTCGGATTTTGAGGCAATCATTTACATTTGTTTGTTTGATTAATTTTAGAAAATTTTATTAATATATTTTAATGATAATATTTTTAAATGATAATAATTTTATTATTATATATTAATAAATGCAATTTTATCAAAAAATATAATAATTATGCAATAACATATGAATCAGATCCTGCGCTTACAACTCTTTGTCTGGCTGTCTCTAGTGAGCATTATAACTCATTTTCTTTAATCAATTTTCTGCCGACAAGTCCCATCGATTTGAATCTGTTCCTTTTCATCTTCAGCATCAAACTGGTATCTTGACTTATACTTAATTTTCTTGGGCCACCAGACCCACTTTGCCTATTACAGTTTCCTTCATTTCTGAACTGTGTCCACTATTTTTCTACAGTTCTGTTTGATAAATGTATTTTCGTCAAAATCACGAAAGGTCAGCCCGGTGTGTAACATTCCACATAACCTTCCTTTTTTCAAAAAGTTTAATCGAACCACTGAAAAAATTTGTTAAAACAACTAAAATATTGTGGATAACTGAATTATATATTCTTGATGTCAAATCAATTTAAATTCCGCACTTCCGATATAAATATATTAATAAAATCAATGTCAGATTACACTTGCGATCATACTAAATGGGCGATTTATTGTGATTAAATTCAAAAATCTCATTGTTGATGTCTCTCATGAGAAAATTGTGAAGAAACAATTTAAAATAATTTTGTAGTACTTTTTTGTGGATCAATATACACACTGTTTTATGATATAAAAATAATTATAAAATTCAAAAATCTGTAGAAATTCGTAGAATTTTTTTGTTAATTTTTTATAACTAAATTTAAATGAGGAAAGAATTTTGAATTTTCCGTTTTCCGATTGTGAATATTCATTTTTGTTTATTTTCTGTTGGAATGAGTTTAATTTTATGAAACAAAAAATTTTTTCATTTTCTAATTGTACAATTAAGAATTTTTTTTGATCGCATCTGATTCCTAAATAATTCAAATCTTCTTTAAAACAGGCCATCTGCCTTTTGAAGAGCTTATAAAACCATTAAAATTTTTAATGACTTTCCTCGTAATTTCGTTCATCATAAAGTCATAATGGATCATAAAATCAATTGGTCTTAAGCATTTTGCTCAAATTCAAATGAAAAATAAAATAAATCAAAACGACCATCTTTCCAAGACGATAATTTATTTTAATTTTATTAAATGTTTTGATTTAATTTATAATTCATGAAAAATTAGCATGAATTTATTTCTGTCACAATGTTCTCTTTTGGGAAATATGGCTTGTAGTTCTTTGAAAATAGTTTCCTTTTATGTAAAGGATGTCATCAAGGTTTGTAAACATTTAACTACAAAAGTATAAAAAATAATGGTTGTCGAATTGGTTACATTTCTCGACATTTTGGAACACGTACACGAATAACACATCACTCTAAAATTTAAAAAGTAAACTAACCATTACAATGATCCCGATGTATTACTTAAATGAAACGTTTAATGAAAATGTTTAATGAAAAATTAAAAATACATTTTTTCCACAATAAAACAATCTAAAGAAATCGATAAGGAACCCATTAATGTAAAATGTGAAAAATAATTTGAAAATGGAAAATACCAATTCAAATGATTTTGTAAAACGATAAATCATTAAGGAAATGTTATTAACAAAACAAACAATAGAATAAAATTTGAGAAACATTTTAAATTCTTAGAAAAATTGATTTTTCTTTTTGATGATAAAAATTGAAAATAATGGAGTAATTACTGAGCCACGTGGACATAAAATAAAACGGCAACGTGATACTCGAATTTATAAAATAGATTTAAACAATTCACATAATTGTTAATTTATTGTTTCATCTCTGAGATTTATATCCTCTCCTTTAAAGAAAGTGGTCCAACGTGAAAGTGTTAATGTAACATGTATCAATTTAAATTTAAACTTGGAAATTTTAATTTTTGTACGTTATTGATGAAAAAATTTTAAATTGATAAAATTGAGAAATTGGAACCGGTTTTTTTAATTGCATTTTGAAAATGATTGCTGGAAAACATTAAGAAAAATTAGAAAAAAAAGAATTAAATAAATTACAAATAAAAGATAGAAAAAATTGTCTGAAAAATATCTGAAAAATTTTTTATAAATAATAAAAATTGATATTGCTGATGTTTTAGAAATGCTGTTAGAAATTTTTGGGTTGCCATACAATCATTTATATATATATAATATAATATAATATAATTATAAATAATATTATTATAATTATTATATATAGAATTTAGGTTTTTTATATTTTTTTCTGTCAAGATATACAATTTTCTTCTGACTTGCTTGACATTCTAGCATTCTAAATGTCTTCAAATATATTTTTGGTTATTGTAAAATATCCTGTTTCTTTTTCAGAACTCTTTTGGTTCCTATTCTCATAAAGCTTTGCCGAACCTCATATCTTCTACTTTAATATCTGTCCATTGTTTCCTGTCATCTTTAGCAGGAAATCTGTAACCATCCATTCCAGTTATAATTCGGAATCTATTACATTGCTAAGCGGTTACGAACCCGAATGTTGCAAACCCGAATGTTGAGAACCTCTCTCATCCGCTTTTTGTTTAACTTCTGCTAGCTCCTTTACAATCTGTAGAAATGATTTTACTACATAAATGTTTCCTTTTGTAGTCTCTTCTTTCGTCTTTCCTTTTTGAAATTTTTTCATAATGGAGCAGCTTCACCGATAGCAAAAGTTCAAAAACACTGGTCAAACATAAATCATTTATGCTCAGACACTCGTAGATTTTTTTTATCCAGCGTTCTACTTCTGATGAGATCCGTGCATTAAATTTACGGTTCTCAAAATTTAATAACTCTTTTGTTTGTTTTGGTAAGCATCCAGAAGCTTCTTTCTTTCTTGTCTTCTGGTAAAGACACTAATATTTTCGGTGTGGTCATCAGTTAGATCTTTCAAATTCATTAATAGAAAGGATAACAGTATTTGTTTAAACAAAAGTATGATATAATCTCTAATCCTTTTTACAATATTTTAAAAATACGATATTCAAAGTTTCTCTTGTAATCATTTTTATTTCTTCAGTGATTTTTTTTACAAATTCTAAATATTTTTAAATTTAGATTTTAATACCTTGATCTTTAAATGGTCCCATATATGGAAATTAGCACGTAGTAAATTTAGTGAACGTGGAGGTCATCGAATTCCATTACCTTTTCCGAAATTGATCGTTAAGATAGTGTCACATATAATAAAATCACTAGGTTGTTATTCCAAAATTGCAATATATCGAACACTGTATTGTACCTCATTTTTGAATAATTATAGAAACTTTTAAAACCTCATTTTCAGTGATTACCTTTGGCATTCCATAACTTTCTTGACATTCTACTGATTCAGTTTCACAAAAATTATGAAAAGTCTCTCTCTTATACTGCTTTAACCTGACGACCTTTTCCAAAATTCAGCTTTCGATTTTATTTTTACCTCACAAATAACCTTGAATTTGGCTATTAATAATTGAATTTCTATTCTGATGTTCATATGATCAGCCATTTGCTAAGTCTAATTGTTAAAACAAAATATTTTTGAAAAACTATCAGTATCGATAAAAAAGTTAAAGCAAAATTATTATAGAGAAATTTGAGAAATAAATAAAAATGTTAAAAATCCATTAAAATTTTAAATGAGAAATGAACATGGGTAAATCAAAGATTATGAAATAATATTTCTTATATGTTGTTGTTATTGTTTACTATATGTTCACTATTTAGTGTATCAAATTTGAACCTGACTCCAACTCTTAGGTGGTGCAAATAATAACAATCAGTAAAGCAACAATTTGCATCTATATCACACAATTACAAAATACAGAATGATGATCAAAGTCTGGGATCACAATTTAATGTCTGAAATGTTTCACAAACTTTCAAATCAAACTACTTCTCAAAATAAAATAAAATATAACCAAATAACAATAAAGTCAAAAGAATGAATTAATCAAATATAATGTCTTAATAGAATAATACTTAAATTAATTATCAAACAGTAATGTCCAATCCTAATAAAAATCAATTATAATATAGTGTTTAAATCAAAATTCAATTAAAACAAAACATTACTCGTAATTAATCAATATTAATAATTACTTAAAAAATTAAAGATAAAAGAAAATGGAAAAGTCTTACGACTTATCTTCCGCTAAAACTCCCGAGTTATCGTCTGAGTCCTAACGGTTGCTCACCAATAAACCACTGATGGGGAATTTTAAGCATAGTTCTAGCATTGAAATAAGCATAGAAATACTTGATTTAAAAATATCCTTTTGAGTTGGGCAATCTTCTTTAATAAATCTTTGTAATATCAGGTTTCCTTAATCAATTTTTGTAATATCAATCTTCTTTAATCAATCTTTGTAATATCAATCTTTAATAAATCTTTGCAATATAAATCGTATTCTTCGTAATCATCTTCCTGACTATCTATGACTATAAGCACGATTTCTAAGGGGTGAAATTATGCTAGAATCTATTTGCTTATATAATCTTCTGAAACTGATCTTCATTTAGCGATTATTCTTGAAATAATCTCAAAATTAATCTTAAAATTCTAAAAATTTTATTAAAACTCTAAAATTCCCTAAAAGTATGACTATTAATATTTATAAATTACCTCTTTTGGAACTCTTTAAAAATAAAAATTACTTTTGGATGGTTGTTTTATTTTTTAAGTATTTTCAAAATAAGAGAATAAGAGAATTTTTAATTGTTTTTCAATTGTTAATTAACTTTAATTGTTAATATTATTATTATGATGATTATTATTATTTTTAAGATTTAAACCATTTTCATGACATTTAAACCCGGAAGGGGTGTCTTGGGTAAACCCAATATATAATTAGAATTGGTTAATTTGATTATTGATCTGATTTAATTATTAGTTTAATTTTGATTAATTATTTATTTTAGGTAAGTTAGATTATTTATTTTAATTAATATTGATTTTTAGTTAACCTCAGTTTTTGATTATTTATTTATTTGGTGATTTAACTTAATGAAGAAAAAATAATTCTATTCATAAGTGTAATATAACATGAAAATATTATTTCTATTAATAATAAAAGTTAAAAAATTGAGTAACAAATTTGAGATTTAATATTTAAAAATCTATTGAAATTTGGCTTGAAGGACATTTTGATTTTTCATTTGTATATGGAATTTGTTAAGCAGTTTTATACTTTTGTTGTCGTATGTTTTATTTTAGAAATCAGTTTCTTTTAGGTTCTTAATTTCTTTTTTTTTCATAAAGCCTTGAATATTTATCATTTCATTTAGTCTATAATTGGTAATTAACTTGAAATGTAAATAATTGAAAAATTTCCATTTTTGTTGTAAACTTAAATTTACATACCTTATTTATCTTACCATTATTCTATCATAATAATATCTGGTGGACCGGAAAGTAATGAATTATTTAATACATTCTTTAAAATATTTATCTTATTATTCCAAATGACAAGCTAATCAATTATATATTCACCACTGTTATCAATTATCTCTTTCCAATGTTCTTCTAACATTCGATTCCAATTTTGAAAAAATGATGATAATTATGATATTACTATTAATTTTTATATATAATTATTTGATCTGGTACATTCAAAATTAAAATGTTAATTCTGTTTTTGATCAGGCACATATTGTTTCAACTGAAGAATATTAATTTTAACAGATGTATAAGTCTAAATATTTTTGGATTTTTCAATTTCATAATTTTTTATAATTCTTCATGGGAAAACTAATAACTACTTATCTTTAAAATTATTGCTTCAGAAGCAATTTTGATGTCAATTTATGCAACATATGGTAATGATAAAATTTTCTAAAATTCCTTCCTTCCAAATTTAATGAATATTTTATTTTCTTCTGATATTAACATTTTTTTATTGATAAACGTTTAGGGAGACTCGAATGTTAATAATTTTACAATTTATAATGATTCAGTATAATCACATACTGAAAGCTAAATTTGTTCCCACGGGTTATTATTTATTATTATTAGAGTCGTTAAAAAATGATTGTATAGATGAGTTAAGTTTCGTAGTCATCATGTGCATCGGTAAACAAAAAAGTTTGGTTTAATATTATTTTAATCTAAATATAATTAATTAAATATATATTAATTATTATTAAATTTATTCATTAAATACATATCTAAATTTTATCGTTTATTTATTTAAAATGAAGTCTGTAAAAATTCTACATGGATAAAGATTTGTCAGTTTTTCAGGGCTTAAGGTTAGAGTTGAATAGAGTTACTTTTAGGTTCTTTCTCTAAGAATGGTTCAGCATAAAGTAAAACATTGAATTATTGGGGTGATCCATAAGTCTTTTCGTACTTTTGTTTTACTATTTCAAAATCATTCTGTAATTGATATAAATATTTAAATCTATACAATTATATATCATTTTGAAGATAAAAACTTCCTGTATCACACGGTAAATTAATATTTATAAAATTATTGTAAATATACTGCTTTATTTGTTTAGAAGAAATATGGATAAATTGGAAATTAGGGTACTGCTAAGTCATTATTAGAAACAAAATGTCAATGCAACACAAACGGTCAAAAGGATATGTGAGGTAGAGGATGAGGGCTTTTTTCAATTTGTATGGCCCAAAACTGGTTCAAAAAATTTAATCAAGGCGAGGAACACGTTCAAGATCAAGGAGCAGCCGACAGGCCGATAACAACGGATTCCGGATGTATACGCCACACAGTTGAAACTAATCCATCGACAAGCACTCGAAGATTATCTAACGAACACAGTATTTCAAAGACACTAGTTCTTAGACATCTTCATTCAATGATTAAGGCAAACAGATGCTGTCGACAAATTCCCATGAATTGATAGAAAATCAAATAAAACTGCGTATAAAGACGTGCCAAAACTGATTTCAATTCATTTTGATGCCCGTTTTATACGAGTAATTATAACTCTAACAGACATAATCAATGGCTTGACCCGGACAATTGCCAAAACAGGTACCAAGAGAGAACGGTTCTTTAAAAAATATTATTGTGCGTTTGGTGGAATTTTGAAGGCGTGATCCACTTTGAACTTAATAAAAACAATGTGGCCATTGCGCAGACCTCTACTGCTCTCAATTGGATAGGATGTACACAAAGTTAAATGAAAACTATCCAGCATGAGCCAATCGAGAGAATAATAATACAGCACTGCCAGGAAAACAAAGGAAAAATAAAGGAATTGAATGCCTTTGAACTTTTACAACATTCAACTTACAGTTCAGATCTCGCGCCATCAGACTATCATCTTTTCAGGTCCATGGCACATTTTCTGCGAGGGCGCTGTTTCAATAATTTGGATGATGTAGAAAAAGGATGCCAAGACTTTTTCAGCTTCAAAGACAAAGACTGGTATCAACGCGGGATCTAACAACTTGCCCATAGATTGATTCAACAATTAATTTAAATGTTCTTTATTTTGAGACTTAATAAATATTTGTTCTTGTTCTATTTCTTTTTAAATTTTTGATTAAAAATAAGAAGACTTATAGACCACCTTAATAAATGCAGAGTTGAATAGTTCTTAAAAATTTTTCGTTTTCAGCAAATACATTTAAAAAGAATTTCTGACGGATCTATTTTGATATCTATCTATCGCATTTTCTGACAACCAGAAAATGCTACTCGATCCACAAACAAGTCGACGCAGATTGTCTAGACCTATCCATCAAATGACTTTGGATGATGACCGGCAACAAAACTATGGGAACACAAAGTTTTGTACCATTACTAAGGGGATTTCATATCCCTCATACAAAGGAATATCTATCTTTGACAACACAGACCTCATGATCCGATTTGGATGCCCAAGGTACCGAATGCCAATCAGGTGATTTATCAGCGGTCTTGTCAGGTCTCAGGAGAGTGAGCTCCAACTCAAAATTTTTCAGATTTTCAGAATTATAAAAAAATTATAAATGCAACAGATATCAAGTTTCAATCTTTCTGATAGTTGACATTACATTTTATTGCCAATTATAGCCTGACATTTATTTTCCACAGTTTCTAATGAGATCGAATATCATTAATATGCGTACTTTTTTATTTCGATATTTTCAATTTGATATCTGTAATTTTAAAATGATCTAAAATATATCTAGTTTTATATGATTACTGAATGATAAGGATACCCATATTTTTGATAAATGACATACCTTACTCAAGTTCAGTGACATGGATGTTCTTGCAAATTCCAAACGATTTTCTTTGTAGTTAGGTTTCAGGGGCGGTAATTTCTTTTATTGTGATTTTATCAAGTTTCGATTTCAGCTTATGACCCTTCCAATTGTCTATTTAGAGACGTTGAGGCCCAAATCTTCGTTTATTTGTTTGAGAAAAATTGAAGAATTGGAGGTATAGTTCACTATACGGCACTCAGATCGTTCTGATAGCTTCTTAGGACGTCCCATATTCTGATGGATTTAGCAGTAAATTTTGAATTACATTGACAGATCGGCTTAGAGGTCTTAACATTTAATTTTTTCTCATGGGCTTATAGGCTGTTATTTGGCTTTTTTCAAATTCATTTAGAGAAATATTTCGTGCCATTTGAAAGATAAAGATGTTTGTTAATTATTTAAACAAAAATGTAATTTTGCTAATAAACATTAATTTTGATAAAATGTTCCTATCATTTTTGCACTACTGAAAATCGTTCAAAGCTTTTTTTTCCAATTTTTTTATCTAGGATTTTTTTTAATTAAATGATAATAAACTGGTTTAACTGGCATTAGAAATACTACTGCCTTCTCTAAAATTAAAGCCCTTCCTATATTAGAAGCCAGGATGGCTTCTATTTGATAACTTTTTTATTACATAACGATATACCATATATTAACCTTCATTTTAAAATAATAACACTTAATATTCATAAGAAGTGCAGTTTAAATAGCCTTTAAGAAAAAGTTATACTTTAGATTTCAAGAAAACAGTTTGTTTGAAATGCATCGAGAATTCACATGCACAAGTTTGTAAGAAATATGGATTGAATGAACGAATGGTGTGCAGTTGGAGAGTTAGTTTCAAGAATATTGCTGAAGAAGCGACTTTTAAAGGTAAGGCAAAGAGACTTGAAGATGCTGGAAGAAAACCAAACATAAAAATTCTAGAAGGCTCGATTTTCGAATGGGTAATATCACTTGTAATAAGAAGAAAGAATATTATTTCGTTTGGTATCAGGTTATATTCGGAATCAACTGATTTGTCAAATAATGTTTCTTTTTATTGATATGCTAAAATACAAACCATTTTTATATTAGAAGCCAGGGTAGCTTCAAATTCATTCATCCCCTAATACAAGCCCAAACTTTAAATATAGAAAAGACGGTATATGTCAAAAGAAATTAATCTGGTCAAATTATTTTATATAGATCTTGTAAAATGTATGGATATTTTTAACATTATGCTCCCTACTGTATCTGTTGTAGAATTTCTGAACAATTCCAGACTAATAATCTCAATAAATAAAAATCCAAACAAAACAGATTCAATTCAAGAGAAATAAATACTGGTTATCTTAGAAAATAACATTTTTAATTTCATACTTCCATATTGGTGATCAATAAGTGATCTCACAATTCTTTAGAATCAGTTTGGCATTCTAATTAATTCTAATTTTCATCCATTGTAATTTTGAACCAAACTATTATAACCCTGAAAATAATCAATTATGATAAGCTGAAATAATTAATTGAAATATAATGTAAGAGAATTTTTAAAAATTGAAAATGGATTTCACCACAAGTTTCATTTTGTTTAAAATAAATCAATACATTTTATTTTTCAGTAATTGTAGATTCAATTTTCATGAAATTCAAATATTAAAAATTTACTCAAAAATTGTTCCAAATTTTATTGCTTTTCTGAAATTCAATATTATTATACGATTAAATTTTATTAGCGTTTCTTATGCACCATTAATAAATTAAACATTAAATAATTAAACAAATGACTGACAGTCCAATAGTCAATTACGAATATAAATTATAATTTTCTAATATCAGTTTTCATTCAAAATTTTCTATGAACAAGAAATTATTTATTTATTTATTTCAAATAATATTGATAAAATAATAATAATAATAATAATAATAATAATAATAATAATAATAATAATAAAATCATTATTTTGAAATAATCTAACAATTTCTTTTATGTTTATTACTAAGTTAGAATTTGAAAATTAAATTAAAATTAAAAATATTATTAAATTTTAACCAATTTTTATCAACATTTTTTACTAGTAATAAATCTGAAATATTATGAACGTTCAAAAGAATGTATACAAAAAAAATATTTTAGTCTACACGAAAGTCTGAAAAATGGAACTTCAATTTTTTGTTTTAATTATTAAAAATTCTTTAAAAAAATATGAAAACATAAAAATGTAAAATATTCTAAAGGCATTATTAAACGTTATTTGGCAATCATTTTCATAAGAACTTTAGAAAAGGAACCTAATACCTGTTCTCAAAAATCCAAAAATTAGAATTAACAAATAAATTGAAGTTATAATTCCTCTATTACGGATGTAAAATTTAGTTAATTAAAACAAACACTGAGATGCTCAGTGAAACAATCACCAAGTTTACTGAAGGGAAATAATTCAATAAATAATGATGATAATGAATCTTTTAGTTAATAATTGATTAATTTATTTTCCTCAAATAAAAATTGAAGTAAGCTTTGGGTGCCTTCCTTGAATTGAAATAACAGTGATGTAGCAATGTTCACTAGGTCAATTGTTTTTGATTTTATAATAGGATAATTTTGATTTTGCAATCTTGATTAGAGTTGTTGGGTCAGAAATCTATGGTTCGTGAAGACTGAAATGATTTTCCAAAGATCACGAGGAATCCTTCAAATCTTCTTCCAATGAATTGAAAGAAGGTTTTCGTTGAAGAAAATCAATAAAAATACAATTTCTTTTAAAAATGTATTCAAGATAGACCAAATTTAAAATTTGACACATTTTTGATATAACATATTAATCAATTAATTTTATTACTATTATTATCAGAAATTTCTGATAAAGCACTTAAAAAATTTAATAATACATTTAACATTAAACTTTTTCACTTAAATTAATGTCTTATTATTTCTTAAAAAATTTTGATAAAATATTGAGGTTACAAATAAAGATTGTTCTTCACGTTTTATTTTAAATAAAACTATTGGATCTATTGGATCTATTGGATCTATTGATTTAACTGTTGATATTTCTGAGGACAAGGAAATGTTACCCATTGCACCATCTGCCAATCAGGCATACCATTCGAAATAGGACATTGCGGACTATCCATTAAGTCATTGGGGGCTCCGGTACGAAAACAAATAACAGCACTATGGTGCACAAAGTCTGGCACTAATACGAACGGAAGTTTTTTCCACGAACTTAAAAATCCTGATTAGTGACCCCTTAGATTTCTCACTGATAAGAGTTGCAATATGCAGGAGAGGTTATTATTATCTATTATTTTTCCTTGAATTTCAGTCATCCATATACTATCACTGCATTGATGACATTTTCAAGGATATTTCTTGAAAAAGATCATGAAATATCTGATCCAAGAGCCAAAATGATTTTCGTTCATTCATGAAAAGATTCGTAAATTAATTGTGTTTGCAAATTTTTGAATTCTATGCAAGACTTAATACATAACTAATGATAACTTATTAAATTTATGCTTATGACTGTAATCCAACCTTACTTGAATGTGAAAATCAATTAGTATTTCTTTGAAATTGATTAATAGCCTTTTACAATAATTTTCTCAATTTCATTTATGTAATTTTTTATTTATATTTCAATTTGAACATTTAGATAACTGTAATTGTACAATTTTAATAGATAATCTTCAATACAAGGTATTTTATTCATTTATAAATAATTCCAGTACAGGGTCCAGGGGTTAGGGTTGATAGTCTCATCAAGAATATGAAAAATTGCTTGGTAACTAGAAAATTAAATAATATTTCAAAGAAGTATAATACACAAGTAAATTACACTCTGTAGGTAAAGACAAATTTTAAACTTCTGAATAATTATTATGTTTATTTCGTTACCAGTGAATATATTGAAAACATGATATAAAACATTGATTTTCAACAATACTTTTATTAACATTTGTTTAAAATATTTCAATAATTATTGGACGGTATAATGAAAAAAAGTATTTACAGGGTCTTAAGAAATGCATGCACACTTAAAATAATTATAAATCAGAAGTTTAATGAAATACATTTTATTTCAAAATTGAATATAATCTACAAACGACATTTAAATTGTATTCCTAGCTCAAGATTTGCTTGTCTCAGATGTTTGTGGCCTTTGCTTAAACAATTCCAATATTCTTTCTTTCTTTGTGGCACTTTTCGATATTCTCCGTCTTCCAAAACGAATCTTGTTGACATTATTAATAGTTCGATCTTTTTCGAATTTATCCTTTATTTGACTAATTGTCAGTCTGGTTGAAAGATCTATCTGAAATTCTTTCTTGAACAGTGTCTGTATCTCTTTTATGCTTTCAAACTTGAAGTAACGTTTTCCTGATTTATTAAAAAAATTTTAAATATATGTACATATAAAAAAGTTATGGTAATATGAGTACAATGCAATTCTTACAGTACATCTGGTATTTATATTATTTCCGTTCTTCATCAATTAGTATAACAATAAGTCAATAACTATTATTAACAGAATCAAGTTTATAATTATTATATCTCGATATTTTAACGACATAATAAAATATTATATTGGGTTGAGTAAAAAGTCTTTTCGTATTTTTAAGAAAAATTGCAAGTCATTTTTTTATTATTACAAAACATTTTAATCAACAATGTATGCACCATTTAAGTCAACGACCTTTTGCCATCT